>CAEGAE010084952.1:0-48069 GCA_903067095.1 Girardinus metallicus
CTCCTCAAGCGCTTGGAGGTTCACTTAGGGCTTATTCCGGTTCTAAGGCCGGAGTAAGCCCTAAGTGAACCGCCGAGCGCTTGAGGAAGGAATGGTAGAGAACGGCTGGCCGAAATTAGCGTTCATAAATCGGATTAGCATTGAGCTAAAAGTAGCTAACACCGTGTAGCTCCAATATCCAACTTGAAGCTGACGTCACTGTGGTATCAACGCATGCGCGATCTGATCTCCAAAGGATGCCCCGCCTCTTCCGTGACATCACTCTCTCACATACAAAAGGTGAGTCTATATTTTATTAGTTTATATGTGCAATCTTAGTTTTTAGTAGTGTGTGAGAGACAAAACATAGATTTTGTCCTAAACGTCTCCTCCTGGCCCCACTAGGACAAGGGTGTCATGAAGATGGATGGATGGATGGATGGATGGATGGATGGATGCATGCATGCATAACTTTTCTTCAGGTTAACTTAGAAAGTGAGCTATTATTGTTACAGGTTAATTTTCTAAACTACAAAAAAGTAGCTAGTAGAGAAGCTCAAATGTGAAAAATTGGACTGATATTGATATCCGATAGTAACACTGGTGTTATGCCACATTTACCAATATTTTATTTTATCAAATTTTTTATGCGATTAATCGTAAGAATAATCGATAGATTACTCGATTACTAAAATATTCGTTTACAACAGCCCTAAACTTAAGTATTCTACACGTCTAATTTGCAGGTGAAACCAGATGTTTACATCAGTGTTGTAATAGTTTTGGGGTTTTGTTGTGACTTTTTGTCTAATTCAGTTAGTTTTAGTTTGGTTTTTTTTGGTGTGTTTGCTATGTTTTCATACTTATTATAAGTTAAATATTGTTTACTTTTAGTTTAGATTTATTAGTTAAAGTAGTAATTTAGTTTTTTCATATTTTGGCAAATTTTTATGTGGAGAATTCAAAAAGTATTGCATTGTGGTTATGTTTACATAGATTGGGTAATGAATACTCAACAGAAGATACCATTTAAAAATGTTTTCAGCCAAATGACCGGTGTTTCTTCCAACGTTTGCTGTCGCCATTTTACAGAATAGCATTAGCTAGTCTGTAAACTTCTTGTTTGGGTGGGAAAAAAACAATCCACATCCATCCAAAAGGCTAATAAATTCATAAACACAAAATTGGAGATATATATAATTTCAGTATGTTTTAGTTTCATAAATGCACAATGAAGTTTGAGTTAGTTATAGTTTTTCCCTATTAATTACCGTTTTTATATATTTCAGTTAACGAACATGTTTTCTTGCTTTCAGTTTTTGTTATTTCTTTAGTTTTAGTTACCTACAATAATCATAATTTACACACATTGAATAGAAAAAGTTGTTTGTTTTCACTTTCTGACATTAAATCGGACTAAATATTTCCTATTTTGGGGTCAGTTACCGTTACCAAAATTATTTCTATTTCATAAATGTGAAGAATAAAGATATTTATGATGGCCAGTCCAATATGGAAAGCTGTTTAATTCAAAATTAATAAATATATTTTTTATCCAATCATTATAAAACAAAATAATGGCTATATTTGAAAAATATATTTACATGTAAAACTAATTTAAGCACAGTTTATTGGGGAAAAAAAAATTAAACCACCAAAATATATGCTTTTTAGGCACTACCAGAACTCCGTACATTGTCTTTCTGATGATGGTCACTGATGTTTTTTTTTTAAATATGGTGTATGTAAATATTTGGCTTCAGCCATGTTTCTGTTCTGTTTAGATGGATCAGATCCAGCTGCAGAACGATCCGCTCAAGCTCAACACGTTGGTGGCCTTGTACGATTTCAGCGCCCAGGAGAGCCACGACCTGGAGATGAGGTCCGCTTGCACACACACACACCCACACGCACACGCACACACCCACACACACACACACACACACTGACAGAGTTATGGCAGACAGCACAGCATCCACCAGAACAGCACCTTTCCAGGCCTGCGGGTGAAACGCTGCTGACTGATTGACTCTGACATCTCCTTATTGATTTTCTTTGTTATTGAAAATGTGAAATAAACAAAAAAGGCTGAGGCTCGCTGTGCACAGCGGTCTCACCTCTCCAGATCCAACAGTTCAACTTCGCAAAGAAACCAGATTTAAGTTTTCATCTGTTCTCCTTCTCGCATATTGCAGTTTCAGTTTGGAGAACTCGATTAATCAGGGAAAGACAATTTTCCTTCCATTAGAGCTCAAAATCTGAAACATTTTGTTCATGAATGGCTCTCAGCAGCAGGTAAAATCCTCAAAAGTTTGATTTTTTTTTCCCTCTTCTTTGTGTGCATTAATGCTCATAACTCCCTCCATGTTTATTCATGAATTAATAGATTAGCAGTATGTACCTTTATGTGCTGAATAAAGCATTATTTATTATTTTATCAACTGATTATACTATTCATTATTCTGACGATTAATCAGATACATAAATTGGCACATTTTCAGATTAAAACAATAAAAATATTGATTAGAAACCATTACAAATGCAAAAAGACAACAAATAATTAAATTCCTTTCTTAAATAAGAAAATAAACATTTCATTGCCTAAAATACAATAACATATCGTTCCTTTAGTGTTCGCTTGATCATTTGTTGCAAAGGATTCATCTGCTGCTAAAAAAAATACTAACATACATTTGAAAAGCTCATCCCTTTCTTCTTAATTTATCATTAAACCTTTTTGTTTTTTAAAAACAATTTGAACCAGGTGAAGATAAAACTTACCTTTACCCTGCAACTGTGATTTAAATACTTCTCTGTTTTTTGAGTGAATTACCTTTTTTGAGTCTGTGTACTCAGTTAACGACTAATCGATTATAAAATTAGTTGATGATCATTTCGATAGTCGATTAATCACGATTAATCGTTTCAGCCCTATATTAAGTCTGCATTTCCCTCTGTTCTTGCACTCTATTATTTGTTTAACCCTGATTTGTAACTTAACTTACAGCAGTAAAACTTTTATATTTATAAATGAGACAAATGATCCAAAGACCGAGATGTGCAGAGTGACCTAATTAACGATACCTGATGGAGAAATGGGATTAAGTATTAATATCCAATCAGTCTTTTTTTATATCTAACCTGAATGAGATTAATGATGCCAGGATATTCCATTAATAGCTCCCATCAGGGTATTTCACTAAGATGGACTGCACCGTGTTTGAAGCCTTATACAAATGTGATTTATTGCCATTAAACTGACAAAGTGTCGCATATTTCAGGCCAGAACAGAAGTAGATGCTGCTGTAATTTAGGATGTGGAAGAAAGACGAATGAAAGATAAATCAGAGGAAAAGGAGCTTTCTAAAAGGATTCTCATGTAACGTGAATGGTATTTAGATTTTCCATTTGGACAAAATTAGACATAATTATGAAGAAAATAAATTTTAATAGGTTTTTAATTTATTTGTCTTCAGTTTCCTCTCCATCAAATCTGACTGAGCTTGAGTTGTTTCGCAAATCAACTTGTCAGCATCTAGATGTGACAAGTTGGTAGAAACATTCCCTGTAACTGTAGTGACAGGGGTCTGAACCGATTAATCACGATTAATCGATCATTGAAATAATCTTCAACTAATTTAGTAACCGATTAATTGTTAGCTGGACTATACATAGTCCAGTTAAAAACCAACACAGTCAGAGCAGTAGTTAAACCAAAACTGAACAAAAATGTAAACATTTTTATATTTTAGATGAAAGATCTTTATCAGTAATTATTTTCTACCCAAAACTCTTCAAGGGGTAAGTTTAGCTTCACCTGGTTCGGATTTTCTAAAGAAAATCTCATATTAAGCACCTTTTGTTATCCACTTATTAATTAGTTAATTGAAAAAATTTTTGAACAGATTAATCAGCCATACATTGCATTGATGTTAGTGAAGTGAAAAAAGGAGTATTAAAGTATTTTTTAGTATTTGTGTTTAGCTGTACATGCGTACTTTGCTACAGATTGTCAACACTGAAGGAGTGTTATGTAGCTGCACTTTAAGCAATAAAATGAATGAAATTGATTTATTAATATGCATTTATTACTTATTTTTAATTCCAAAATTATTTGGTAAGATTTTGTGTTTTTGTGGTGTTTATTTTTGTTGCTTGTGCAGCAGGCTTCACTTCTGCTTTTCAAAGATGTATGGTTGCATAATTGTGCATCTTTTTGCAGCCATTTTTATGTGTGAGTGTAAACATTGAGCTGGGGGCGTGGCTAGCAGGAAATGATTTGGATTTAAAGTGACAGACACCCTAAAACGGCGTATAAAAACCTGAGTTTTAGTTGATTATTTGTATTTTTTAGATTAATTCTTTTGTTTTACATTGCTGGAGTGCTTGTTAAAGGATTTCTTATGGAGCCCAGATGTTATCCTCTGGGCTCATGATCTGCAGGAAACTTTAAAATAGGCTTTCGGGAAAGATGAGTCCTTGAGCCGAATATCAATTTGTTTCCGGTTCTCACAGAAATCTCCTGAGGAAACTCGGATAAGATGCACTTCTCTTTTCCTCGTTTTTTCCAAGTTTTTTCTCCCGTTTAGTTCAGAAATAAATCAGTGCTTTAAATGAAAAACTAAAGAGTATCTCCAATCAAAAGGGTTCATTTTCTTCCTGGTTTAAAGGAAGAAAATTAGTGTGTTGATTAGTTTCAGCTGCCAACACGGACTCTAATTACATTGTTGCCTTTTTTTCAACATGTGATGACGACGCACTTTTAAATGAGAGCAAAATCCTGAAAGAAGTTCCTCCATTTTATCTTCAGGTTTTAATATTTTATACTAAGTTCCCCTTTTTAGACTGTAACTAACTTCAGCTTTCCACATCTTCAAACAATAATTTTATTTTTTTACATAGTGGAAGGAAAATTATTTTCTAAATTTTACAAGCAAAAAATGTGTAACAAAGGAAGTTATATACTGGATTCAGAATTAATCTGTTTGCAATATTTAATATTTTTGTGAAACAAAAACGTTCTTCCTCAGAAGATTGCAGGAAGTAGTGGTTAAACTTTTGACACCTTTTACTGTAAAAACTGAGATTTTTCTCTTACTAGAGATCAAAATCATACAGACACTGTTTATTGGGGAAAACTGTTGAAACAGGACCCTCTAGTGGTTTAACATGTTTATGTGCATTTCTGATTTACAAATCTCTCTTTTCTACAGAGGAGGATTATGGCCCAAAAACAAATGAATAAATAAAATTATGACTTTAATTTCAGAATTCTGATTCTGTGTCAAAATCCAAGTAAATAACCAAACATTCTTAGTTATGTGTCAGTTATGTCGTTAGTTTATGAAAATAACAACATAACTGTTTAACCATTGACATAAGATTTGTAAACTTGCACTTTAACATGGTCCCAGATTTACTTAGTAGATTTAAGCTTTAAGACTAGATTTGCCCGATGGTGCAAAAGCAATTTAAACAATTCTGATTCCGAGAAGAAAAGTCAGAATTATGATGAAAAATTATCAGAATTCCGAGATAAAAAAAAGTTAGAATTCTGAAAAAAAAAAAAAAGTTGTCAGAAAAGAATTAAAATTCTGAGGAAAAACAACGAACACTGAGAAAAATAATCAGAATGCTGAGATTAAAGTGAGATTATTTTCTTTTACGGTGGCCCTAATCTTCCTCCGTATTTCTCCTTACAGAGCAGGAGACAGAATATTGCTGGCAGATGATTCCAACGACGACTGGTGGAAGGTTGGTAGGAAATCAACGCTTCATTTTCCAAGCTGTCGCGCTGAGATTTTTAATTTTTTCGTTCATAGCAAAGATAAATACAGATAAACTTTATGATAAATCAGGGGAAATTGAGCTGGAAATTCTCCAGGACTCATTAAACACATCGGAGATGAATTAGGGGACAAAATGGCCGAGCCGGCCTGTTTCCAGCAGCGCGTACGGAAACTCATTATGCATTTTAACATCGTCTGCAGGCGCAGATTAAAAAGCACATCTGTCCCAGTTCAACAGGCCAAGAGCTCTGCACACCTTCCTGATGTGTTTGTGTTCGGCGTGGCCGTCTTAGAGTCGCTAGCTTTAGCTTGATGAATGTCTGCTCTTTGTTTTTTAGGGAGTGATTGAGGACAGGATCGGTTATTTCCCAGCAGCCTTTGCTCATGAGCTGCAGGAGGGAGATCAGGTGTTCAGGTGCAACAGGACGTTCATCGGCTGCAAAGAGCAAGGGCAGCTCACTCTGAAGGAGGGGCAGGTACTGCAGCTAATTTACCCCACTACCACCCAGCGGGGTATTCACCGGCAAAATCTACTGGACTTACTTCTTTTGTTGTTGTTTTAGCAGCAAAAACACAAATCGTACAAAGTATTTTTGGTCTAATTTCTGATGTAAATACCTTAAAATAAGGCAAAACTGAGTAACATTTTAGCATCACTGCTCATGTTTTTAGTCAATAATTCCTTAAAACTGATGAAAACGTTCTAGATATGAGAAATAATCCACCAGTGGAACAAAACAATATAAATTATAATATGAGAAAAACATTATTATGTGGGATTTAACTCATTTTAAAGGTTTTTTTAAATGATAAAAATGTGTTGAAGAAATAAGTAAACTAATAAATGGACATCATAAAATTAGGCTTGTTTCAATAAATCATTTAATCGCATGATAAATGAAATCCAGTTCAATAATTTCCATTTGCATGACTTTCCTTTTTCTGCTTTTCTCTCTCTACCAAAAACTGGATGATAAAAGTCTTTAGTCTGATGTTTTGGTCTCAACCTTATTTAAATAATTTATTTAGCCTTTTTGATGTATTTCTAACATTGTATAAAAAGGTTTAAGTGGTTAACTGAATATTTTATCCGATTAATCGTCAGAATAATAGATTAATCAATAACTAGAACACCTGTTACTTGCAGCAAGAGCTGAAATGATCAGCTTAATCGTGATGAATCGATTATTGAAATAATTAACTAATTTAGTAATTGATTAAACATTAACAGGAGTATACAAACTTATATGAATGAAACTATATAAGTTACAGTTTTGGCTGTAATTTATCCAAATCTGATGAAAAAACATATCTAATTACATGTTGGAAGTGTTTTTATGTGCAGATGCCTCCTTTTCTAATCCAATTAATCAATTAATTGTCAGAATATTAGATAAATAATTAACTGCAGCCTTTATCATTTATTTTCCTTTATTAGGTTTATTTGATTGGGACAGACGCATTTGGTAATATAATCTCAAGTGTAAATATTCAGACATAACTAGCCTCTAATTTCATACATTACACACGTCTAATGCAAAGTCACAGCTCAACGTTTAAGAACCTGGGCTTCAAATTATCCGACAGCTCTTCGGTTAAATTATTCTGGCACACACTTGTTCACAGAAAAGTTAACCTGGAGTCAACAGGCCTTTCCCCTCAGGAATCTAATCTAATCAAATTAGCATCTCAACTGTTGGCAGATCTCAGACCAGCCTCTGTTTGCTTCCCAGGACCCGTTGTGTTGAGGACTCTGAGTACGCCTAAAGTAAACGCGCCCCAGTGGGGATAAAACCAACTCAGCAAGATGAATCTGTGACCTGCTGACTCTCTTTTCCATTCACTCAGACCCAGGGGAGAAATGCTCAGAGCAGACATGCACATTCATGTGTTCTGCCCCATTAACAGGGTCGAGGTTTAAACGAGGCCGTTCCAAAAAGGTAAACGCTGGGTGTGATTCGAGGAACAGAAAAGCTTCACCACTAAAGACAAATCCATTTGTAGCTCATTTAAAGTGACAGCTGTAAAGGAGTGGATGATCTGGTTGAAATAAAATAAGATATGGAAGTTAATAAATGCAGAAAAAAAAAAAGTAAAAATTGTTTTTTTATGAGCTTGTGAGAAAGTCTGATTTTTGTTAAAAATAGCCTGGCAGCAAAAATGATGACAGGCTATTTTTGCCAGGAATTTTAAACCAAAACAGCAAACTGACAATGAACTGATGAGCAATAACATGTTTTATTATCATGTTGCACATTTCTTCTCCTTCTTCAATAATATTTAATTAAGATAGATTGATCGTGATGAATCAAATATTAAAATAATCATTTAGTAATCGATTAATCGCTAACTGGTGTATGTAGACTCAAAAAAGGCCAATTGCTGAATAAAGAGCACAGAGCAGGAACTAAACCAAAACTGCACAGAAAAATACATTTTGCCTTTAAGATAAAAAAACAAAACAAAAAGGTATTTGTCTGTAAACATGAACCCCTATAGTGGCAGTTTTAGCTTCATCTGGTGCAAATTTTGTTAAAAATATCCAATTAAGTGTGCTATATAATTATTAATTGGTTAATCCAAAAAATAATCAACAGATTTCCCCTAAAATGTATTAAGTCAAGCAGAAAGGGTTGAGCTTTTCACATTTGATTCATCCTTTGCTATAAATGATCAAGCGTCCACTAAATAAAAGTTATGTTGTTGCATTTTAGGCAATAAAATGTTTATTTCTTTACGAAAGAAATTGAATTATTTCTTTAATGTATTTGTAATATTGTATAAGAAATGCTTACGTGGTAAGCATTTTTAAAATCCGATTAATTGTCAGACTAGCGATTAATCGTTTACTAATAATTGTTTGTTGCCGTCCGAAAGCAGACAACTGTCACTCATTTTAAACCTGGGATGTAAAAGGTAAATTTGGCATAATGTAGTAAGAGAATAGAGCAGCTGCTATACTCCTAAGATGTTTTTCATCCATTAATTGATGACTTCTCCTCTGCTGCAGATCTGTGTGAGCAGTGAGGGCGAGCATGGCGGCTTCATCAGAGTGGCGTTTGGGAAGAAAAGAGGCTACGTTCCTTGTGATGTCCTGGAAATCATCTGAGACAAAGACTCTGTGAAAGCATGACGGGGATAAAGAGTCGGACTGGATCAGCCACTGGGACGTAAGAGGTGGAGGAACCGAAGGAACAGGAAGAGAGGCGTTCACTTCGTCACAAAATGGAGTTTAACCAAGCACTGGTGGGTTTGGCACCAAAAACTCAGAAAAAACTCCATCTCAGACGGTCCTGCTCAAGAAGACGCTGCGACAACGAACTGCAGGGAGACAGGAGATCACTGTGTCACTGTTTTTTACTTCTAATTTATAGAGCCTGTGGCTTTTGTTTTGCTTTTCTGTAGTTTATTTAAATATAAGCGGTTGCTCATATAAAAGAAAACAGCTTAAAGTGTAAAAACATAGACAATTGCTTATTGAAATTATTTTTTACAGCTTTTATTACACAAACAGAATTCCCCTTTTACATAGTTTAGTTCCCAATGTTTTTATACTACAGGATTTTCCACATAAATGATGCATTTGTACAGAAGTAAAGAATAGTAAGTGTAGTTTTCTATGACAGAGTTACTGACCCCACACAAAAACAAAATGTCTCTTCACAATAAGAGAATAAGAGCTTTTATGCCTTGATTTGTCCTAAAAGTTTATGAATTTGTTTCTTACTTATTTATGTTTCTACTCATTTGAGCTCTCTTCTTAACATCAAACAAAACCTTATTTTTATTCTAGAATGGCTCTGAAACAGTAAAACTGAAAGAAAAAGATGAGAATGAGTCATTAAATCCAATTTTCTGATATGACCCTCACTGTGTCCAAATTAATCAGAAACAGTTACATTGTTACATTTTTCACTGTGTAATAGATTCAGTGAGATCCCGGACGAGCCCCCAAAATTGTTACGCCAAAATTCCATTTTAAGATAGAAACCCTTAGCTTACCTAATTTTGAGTATTTAATTTAACATTCAGAGACATTTTTATCATACAGTATGAAGAACAGACTTAAATACTGTCTAATTAGATCAAATAAGAGTCAAATGAGTATTTAATAATTAAAATAATGAAGTTGTACACAGATCCAGGTTAATTCAGCCAATGTAAACTGGTAAACAATTGCATTTCAGTAATAGTAACACAACTCAAACAGTGAAACTCATTCTAAATTTAATTACTGCATGTTAGCTAAACCACTTGACCCTACAGATTTTATTGAGACATAAACTACTGCCACTCTTCTGGCATTTTGTCAATAATTTAGGATGATTGGAGGCAAAAAGACAAGCAAGAAAACTAATTCGGTCTTTGCATGAATCTGCAACAAACCATGGATTGTAACGTAAACGACAGGTAGGGCATTTTTACATAGCCTATTGACAAATCAAAATGTAGTTTCACATGATCAAAATGAAGGATTTATCTAAATATTTAAACACATTTAGAATGCTAGAAGAAATAAAGATTTAACATAAAACAACCAAAATCCAAGAGTACATGATGTTCAAGACCTCCAGTCTATATTATAAAGGGAAAAAACTGTAACCTACAGTAAATATCCAGAGTGATGTCTTGCAGTATCTTTAACCTATCATCTGCCACTTTACTTGTTAGGTTGTAAACATTTTCTACATGACTCATTTTTAATTTTTAAGTTGCAGTTTATTTGTGTTTTTTATTTTTCCTCAAAGATTTAAGTTATCTAAACTATAAAGTTGTGAAAAGTTCTTGCCTTTTACAGCCTTTTTTTCTCTTTTTGCGTCAATTTTTGTTTTATATCATCAAGTTAATAAAAAAACCCATCTAAGATAGCCTGATTAAATACAAGCAAAACATGCTTTAAACGAAGACTTCATTTGAGGGAAATTTCCTACCCAAATCAAAATAAATGCCACATCCAGACCCTAATTACTGTAGAATCAAGATATCCCAAATGTAGCCTGAAAATATAATGGTAGCAATTTAGTAAGGAGACAAAAAATGTGCTAAATCTCCTGACTATATAATTGCACAATTCGACATTTCAAAAATAAATTTGCTTGATGGAAACGCTGCATTTCAAATAAAACCCTCCCTCATTCTTCAATAAAAAGTTTTGGAGCCAGGATGAGGTGTTTGTCTTTTTTGTTTCGTTTTGATTTTGGCCGTATCGAAATTGGTTTATTTTGCAAAACTGCAATGGACACACCTTTTCTGCGTCACACAAGACGCATGATCAAAAACTGAATGTTACTACTGGCGGAAGCAACGAAGAGGAAGATGACGGGGAGTGGTTGGAGTTGCGTGATTTTGAAGTTTGAAAAGCTGAACATTTTCTAGTAGACTTTTGAGATTAATCTCAGAAATATTTGGGAAAAATAAAACCTTGTAATTCCTGAGTTTCAGAAGTAAAAATAAATGTGACTTTTGGACATTTCAAAAGTCGAAAATTCATTATTTTTGAAACTCAGAAATTTCCTTGTTTTCTGTAGAACATTTCTGAGATGAATCTCAAAATTTCTGAGTTTTTTCTGGCAAATTTTCTGCTTTTCAAACACAGAAATTTCCAAGTGTGTTCTTGGAAATTCCTGAGATGTTTTTGGTGGAAATGTTTTCCATTTTTTCTATTTACACTGGCCTGAATACGCCGCCATAGTAATACTGACATTTAGGTTTGTATGACAAATCGCTACTGTTAGTTTTTAAAACAGTGCTATGTTGATGCTCTTATTTTGAAATGCAACCGGATGCTCTGTTTTGAGAGGCGGGAAGAGAAGTCAAGGAGATGCCGCTAATGGCGGACTAGCCTGCCGTTATTATATCTTAGTGCGTAATAAGTCACCTTGTACAATCGGTTACAGCTGTTGGCTGGTGAAACTGAAAAAGTAATTGAAAATCCGATGACAGAGAAGTAAGATAGGGATATTTAAAACAACAACAAAAGCAAAATGGTCGACATTTCATCCTGGGTCGGGTTTCCCCCTCGGGATTTCCGCAGTGTTTATGGGGCAAAGCTTTTCCACAAAGTCAAATTGGTTTGGATAGCTTCTTTCACCAATTAAATTATAATTTGTTTGTATTCGCGTTTTCTTTGTGTGACAGTAAAATTTCTGTCACACAACTTTCCACAGCATCATAACTCGAAGAGAAACTTTTCTAAAGACTGATATTCGGTTTGCTGGTTATGACTTGTGAACATGTAAGAAAACAATTAATTTCTAGCTAGATGCTTGAGTGGGAGAGGTTTTATTTTTAGGTTGGATTGGATGACATTTGTACATGTTTAACTTCTCACCTGGAATAAAGAGCAGTGAACTCTAGACAGTGCTTGTAGCATCATGTGGGAACAAAAGCAGTAAATTCTTGCTCTAAATCCAACAGGAAGTGAAGCAAAAAAATAAAAAAAAATCCACAACTAAGTGATTGATTGGAAAATAACATGATGTTGATGAAATATGGGGCATTTTGTTAACAAAAAACACATTTTATTATAAAGTTAAAGCTGCAATCAGCTAACAGAAACAGAAATAACTCCGCGCTGGCTCAAGAAATGAGAACGCTGACACAGAACCACCAATGTGTCATCAGAGGATGAAACGGACCACAAGAACTCCTAAGTACAATAATCCGGAAACTTGACTCATCAACAGCTCACAGTTTCATTTAACATGAGTCCAAATTAAACTCTTGACTTCACAACACAACAGCCACAACCACAGTTGAGTTTAAAACAGAACTTGTGCAGTTTGTTGACCCTTCTTGAGTTTTTTAAAGGCACACCACAGCATCCTCATCATTTTTGAGTCCAGGCCTTAGTTAGGCCACTCTGAAATCAAATTCTTTGCACAAAATTCACACAAAATAAGTTTAATCTTGAGTATTGTACAATGTATTAGCAGTATTTATGGGAACCAAGGCTCCAAAGACCACACAGGTCCTGCCCTGGGGACGTGGTTGGGTCTGGTTTCTGGTTTGAATTGAAGTTTTAGTCTGAGGTTTGGCTTAAAGGTGACCTGTTCTGTTTCCTTGAACAGGTTAGGACAGAAATATGAGTGATTCAAAACATGTTCACTACATTTTTTGAACATTAGCTGACCATGTGGGTGAACTTCAAATGAGATCTGATCAGTATTAAAGGGGAAGTATTGTGCAAAATTGACTTTTTTGAGCTTTACATTATGCTATAATGTTAATCCCTCATCAGAAACATAACTGAAGTGTTGCCTGATTCTTTCAAGCATGTTTGAGAAATCCTTTAATCGCCATGGCAACCACTCAGCTGTGCAAAATGCCTGGGTGGACCCGCCTTCAAGCTGCAGCTTCTCATCAGAGCTACAGTTTCCAAGCTTCAGCAGTTTTAACACATTAAATCAAGAAGTCAGATTCCTTTTAAATCATATTTAATATATGTAGCACTTTTACAACAACTGAAGATAACATAGTTATCTGATTGTGTTATGAAATGGAACCATTTGCCTGGGAAATACATAATACTACCCCTTTAAAGCATTATTATGATACAAAACTCACATTTTGCACTTTTGTGTACTTCCACTTTGGTCTCCATTGCTTCTAAAAACATCCCCGGTGCTTAAAAAACCAACACCCAACCGTTTTTTGGCAGTAGGTTAATGTTTTAGAAAATGTGTGGAAAAAGAGCCGTTTCAAAAAAATCCCCTATTTCAATGAGTCACATTCAAATAGCACTGGAAAGTTTGGTCAGGTGGATTTACTGCTGTACAATGGCTGCTGGAAAACACAAGTGTTTTGTTGTCAACTTACAATCCAGAAACAATTGGCTGCATACTTGTTGGTTGTGCAGGAGGCTCTACTTCTGCTTTTCAAAGATGAACTGTTGCATAATTGTGCATCTGTTAGCAGTCATTTTACATGCTTGTACAAATATTGAGCAGCTTATTTGGATTTAAAGTGATAAGAAGCTTTAAAACAGCTCATTCTGGAAGCAGCTCAAGACTAAACTCTCATTATCTAAGATGATTTCGTGCTCAAAATGTAATGAACATAGAACTATCCTAACCTGTTCAGGGAAACATAGTAGGTTACCTTTAATAGAGTTTACCCACCTAACACATATTGTTGCTTCCTGTTTTCACACACTGATAGTGTGAGAGTTTGTATTGTGTGAATGGACACAATAGGACAAAGGCCACTGAGTATTTACAGAAAGTTGAGAAAAGAGCAGGTGATAAAGTACAGTTCCCCTTCCGAACTATTTTAAGAGGGTTGTTGGCAACATATTCAAAAACATTGAAAATAGAAAAACTCTTTGTTAAGCTAGTTGTTTATAGATTTACTCAATCGCTTAGCAACATCTAATGTAGGGAGCATCTGGAAAATATTCACAGCGCTTCACTTTTTGCACATTCTATGTTAAAACATTGTTTTAAGTTACATTAAATTAACATTTTTCCTTATAATTCTATATAGCATGACAATGTGGAAACATTTTTTGAACGTAGAAAACGCTCCATTCTCTGCCTAATACTTTGTTGATCCAACTTTAGCAGCAATTCCAGCCTGAAGTCTGAATACGATGCCACCATCTTAGTTTGCCCGTTTTAAGACGTTTCTTCTCTCTGGATATCAGGGCCATTGTAGATGGAAAAAAAAAAAAAAAAAAAAAAAGAGTAAATTTCTGAAGAAATTTTGAGATTAATCACAGATCTACAGAAGACAAGGAATTTTCTGAGTTTCAAAAGTTTTGAAAGTGAAAAATTTCACATTTTCGAAACAGAAAATTTTCAAACATTCTTGTTTTTTGAATATCAGAAAATTTACAATAGTTGAAAATTTCTGACTTTTGAAACAGAAAATTTCAAAAACATTTTCTATAAAATTTCTTGAGATTTTTTTGGCAGAAATTTAATCCTCCCTTTTTGTAATTTACAGTCGTCCTATTACACTGTCATAGTTTGATAATGCCGCAAACGCCACACTGCTGCGACCTTTGTAACTGGCAGCCATCTTGGTAGGTATCTGTAATGAACTGTCGTGGCAGTTGCTCTGGAGTTACTATGACAACAGTAGAACTATCTCTGGCCTCATTCCTAACTAACTTTGAAACAATTGAAATACATCACAACCATTGCTTTTAGTTTTTTTATTCTTTTTGTTTTATAAAAAATCTTAACAGGTGGAATTTTCTGCCTTTGTTGCTGGTTTATTTCTGCCTGAGCAAAGTAACTATTTCTCTTATTCAGTGATTTTTGCAGTTTGTGTGCAAAAGGCCACAAATTATTTTAATCATTGTTCATTTAGGTCATAAATAAAGATTTTAAACAAGTGTGAAAAACAATATAGATTTAGCTGATTTAGTTTAATTTCCTTTCAATAGAAATATCATTCTTCCACATGTGCAATATTACATCAGCCATGAGAGGGAAAAATATATTCTCTAAAACAGGGTGTCAAACCTGGGGGGGGCCGCTGTGCTGCAGTTTTTAGATGTGCCACAGGTACAAAACACTGGAATGAAATGGCTTAATTACCCCCATCTTGTGTAGATCAGTTCTCCTGAGCTTTGCTAACGACCCAATTATTCTACTCAGGTGGTGCAGCAGATGCACATCTAAATGTTGCAGGGCAGCGGCCCCCCCATCCCCCCGGGACCGGAATTTGAAACCTGTTTTCTAAAAGAAGTCTGAAGTCTTCTTGTACTTTATGATGAAGTGTTGCAATAGGTGTCATTTCCTCTGCACCGCTATTCTGCTAATGTGTAAGAAGTTTATCACCGACTTTTAGACAACAAATGACATCATGAAGACCAAGACGCACAACAAGGAGAAACTTTAAATCAGACATTAATCCATCAAATCTTAATTCAGTCTGACAGAGATTCAGGAATACTGGGAAAAAATGACAAAATACTCAATGTTTAAATCTTCAAATCTGGTAGAGGCATTTTCTAGTTTTTATTGGTAAAAGAAAGTTTTAAAACTATAAACTGAACGGATCCATCCATCCATCCATCCATCCATCCAACCATCCATCCATCCATCACTAACATCTATT
The DNA here is from genome assembly GCA_903067095.1 of Girardinus metallicus. Taxonomy (NCBI): domain Eukaryota; kingdom Metazoa; phylum Chordata; class Actinopteri; order Cyprinodontiformes; family Poeciliidae; genus Girardinus; species Girardinus metallicus. The sequence continues at coordinate 15,837 of CAEGAE010084952.1, forward strand.
GTTGGAAATATGTTTAAACAAAAGTAAGAACACTTTAAAAAAACTGTATTAGAATTTACTCTAGGGTTGCTAGCTTAGCATAGTTTTAGCGCTACCATAGATACCAGTTTTGCTAGCTTAGCATTAGCCTTAGCACTACCATCTTTACCCAGTCTTGCTAGCTTAGCGTTAGCTTTAGCGCTACCATGGCTACCCAGCCTGAGTCTCTTGTTGTTTCTGCATATCAGGTAACAATCAACCCGTCTAATATTTATGTTTTCATTAAATGTGACAGACTTAATGTAGCGTTTTGTGTGTGTTTTTTTTATTTTTTATTATTCTGTTGCCTTTGCTCCAAACATTCACAGACCTACCCAGTCCTGTCTTTGTAGTCTGGATCTCGAGCTGTCATTTGGCATTGAGTGTGAACAAATAACCATATTTTCTCACGTAGTGTTTTTAATGACATTTTTAGTTGACTCTTATGGTGTCTTGACCACAGACACCATAAGATGTCTGAAATGACTCATTCACCCAAATGGTTTTTAACCGACATTCTCACCTAAACTGTGTCTATCTGGGAACTTCACATTTTGCTTCTTTTCATGAAGCTAGACTCCAACATTCCAGTGTTGTCTTCAATTAATATTGAAATTCCATTGTTTTCTTTTTTTTTTAATCTTTCTGCAAAAACACATCTTACCAAATATTTGTGCTCTAGTTTCTACTACAAATATCTTAGTACACTTGAAATAAGACAAAATTAACTTGCAACCATCCTTCTTTTCAACAAGATATAGAGGCTTGTTTTAAGTATACAACTCCTTAATATTGATAATAAAGTGCTAGTTCCATTGGCACATTATTTCATTCATAACAACACATTTTTCCAATGTTATAAGTTAAATAATCTGCCAATGGAACCAGTACATTTTCATTAATATTCAGGAATTATTCACTTAAAACAAACTCCTATATTTTGCTGAAATGTTACTAGCTAGTTAGTTTTGTCTCATTTCATGTGTAATAAAATATTTGCAATAGAAACTAGACTAAAAATATTTGGTAAGATTTTGTGTTTTTGCAGTGTAAATATGTTCATTTGTTCTTTAAAAGACAATAGCATATTTACAATATATGTAAAAGACAAACTGTGTAACAGAGATGTTTAAGTACCAGCAGAAATGTTATTTGAATTGAGTAAAACTTTGTGGCCAGATAGGAAGGATCTGTGTTAATGCTCCTTTGTGTACCGAGGATACATTTTCCTACAGTAATGTTATTTTACAGAGTTTATTTTAAATATTTGTCTATTAAACGACTTCTTGAGCTTAGAAATGAAGATAGTGACTAATAATAAGTGGATAAAAAATGGCGGCTAAACCAACGCTCTCATTTCCTTTCACAGCAGTGACTGAAGAAGACCACCATCCTAACACCTCCACCTCTTTAAAGAAGTGGGAGGAGGTGCTATGATGGCGGATGTCTGCTGCTAATGACTGTTTGCATGCACATCCACCTCCTTCACCTCCATCAGACATAAATACTGGGGACCGACTTTGCTCAGCTGACAGTCAGCAATGGAGAACCGCTCATTCCTCCTTCTGTGCCTCTTTCTGGCATGTTCAAGTACGCACTTCCTTTCAAAATTTGCATTAAATTAGGTTTGCATTAATAAAACTGTTTAACCTTTTCACAGTCTGGATGGTCCAGGGAAGAAGCGTAAAGATCAGGATCGATGATGATGAGCTGGAAGAACCTGATGTAGACGGACAAGGGGTAAGGATTTTTAAAAATTTGGTTAAAATTATTCTGGTAGTTATTTTTCCCAATTTCCACTGTATCTATAATAAAGGAATTTTAAAAAGATATGCAACTGAAACAGGCAATTTTTTGTGAAACCAGAAAAAAGCTAATAATATCATGAATAGCGTTAGCTTCTGGCTAAAACCGCCACAGAATACTGCAAAAATATGTAAACTACTAATTTTATTCACTCTTCAATAATTATTACTTTTGTTTAACATAAACGTTGCAAAATACTTTCTGATTTTAGTTCCATTTTAGTGGAATTTTTTATTATCAGATGACTTTGTTAATCCGACAACATTTTCCACCACAATCTAAGAAAACATGTAATATTTACAATGGCGTCTCAGGGCCAATGCAGATAGAAAAAAAGGAGTAAATTTCTGCCAAAATACTATAAAACAAGAAAATTAATGAGTCAGAAAAGTCAAAAATTTGCTTGAAAAAACGCAGTTTTTGAGATTAATCTTGGAAATTTTCTAGAAAAAACAAGAATTTGTTTTAGGTTTGAAAAGTTGAAGATATTGCTAGAAAAAACACAGGAAATTTGAGAATAATCTCAGAAATGTTCTAGTAAAAAACAAGGAAAATTTTAGTTTAAAAAGTCAAATATTTACTGGAAAAAAATTCTGAAATTTTTAGATGTATTTCAGAAATCTTACAAAATAAAACAAGGAAAATTTTAGATTAATCTCATAAACTTTCTTGAAAAAAAAAATTTTTTTTTACTTTAATTTTAATTAAATTTTTTTTTAACTTCAGACATTTAAAGAAAAATAATTCGGAAAAAAGTCAGAAATTGTCCACTTTTAGAAATTTTATGAATTTCAAAAGTCAAAAACTTTATATTATTTAAAAGTTATATCATTAAATGAACTAAAATATAACGTTAAGTGGATTTTCTGCCTTTTTAATAACCTAACTGAAAATGAATAATATAATTCCAAAATAAAATCAAGCAAAATAAAAAAAAAATTAATCAATTTCAATATGAAGCTTTAGCTAAAACTGCAGGTCTGTTTCATTTTGGTGAATTTGTGATTAAAACAAACTTCTTCTTCATTCAGTGAAGTTACTCACAGTGGGTGGAGAACCCAGATATTTTACTCCAATAAGAGTAACTTTTCCAAAATGTTACTCAAGTAAATGTGAGTTAATGTGACTAGTTACTACTCGTCCTCGTTTAGTTATACATTTACGGTGGTTTAAAGCGGATTTAAATGAAAGCTTGGATTAATTCTGCGTGAGGTGAAATAAATTTAGATTTTTTCTAAACTTTTATTTTTCCAACTTGTGTTTTTAGCTTCCAGGGATGTGCTGGGGATGCAAATGGGCTTTGAACAAGTTGAAAAAGCAACTTGGATCTAACGCCACTGTGGAGGTAAAAGTTTAAAATGGCTGCATGCAGCAAAAAAAAATCCCTTTAGAGACACGTGGAGAGAAAAAACTCATTTATTTGTATTTTTCCAGGCCATTAAAGCAAAACTGAGATCCGTCTGCAATGGGATTGGATTACTAAAATCACAGTGCCATAAATTTGTGAACGGGCACCTTGGAGTCCTGATCGAGGAGCTGACGACCACTGATGATGTCAGAACGATTTGCGTCAACGTTGGAGCGTGCAAGTGAGTGGCAGCAGATCAGCTTCACGGTTTTTCACTGCAACACTTTAATTTGTTCATTTTTGTTTGTTTTTCTGTACAGGCCAAAGGATCTGGAAATGATCTTCTATCCAAACAAACAAGAAAAGCCACGCATCGAGATCCGTGAAGTCAGCTAGATGACAACCAGAGAAACATAAAGCAGCTTTATGCAGCTGAAAGCCTTCAAACAGCAAATTATTAACTTTTCTTAGCTTCCTTTAACTAAATCTTCAGCTGAAAACTTCTTTCCTTGAGCAAATAAACTTGAGTTTGACATTGTGTCCATTTCTCACTGAGTCAACAAAGAGAAATATTCAGTCTAGAACTTATTCTGCAGATCTGTTCAGAACCAGCAACTTAAAGCTCAACCTGGTAAAGAAGGCTTCCGCTAATAATGCGCTAATAGCAGAGCTAATTTTTAGCACAGCGCCTTGCTAACTATGAAAACCCACTTAGCTTCTCCCAAAATAAGGAGCTAATTTAGTTTGCTGTAATATAAACTTTAAGTTGAATGAAGTTTGACATCTGTGTTGAAGTTTTGGTTATAGACCGTCATGAATTCTTCAAGCAGTTAGCCACTTATGTGCATGCTCTTATTTTGAAGGTGGTGAAAACATTGTGATGCAATTCCGTTTCCTCTCCTCACTTTCCCTCACAAATAACTTTCAAACAAGAAACAAGAAAAAAAACAGACAGCAGAGAAAGAGAAACATTACAACATCTGTATTGTTGCGCATGCAAATCATGTAACATTTAAATCGGTGCTCTGATATAATGATTTTAAGTTAGCACAGTAGCATTAGCTTTCACTAAATACTGCGTTGGCGTAGAACATCAGTGTTAGCAAAACAATTTTTAAAATTGAGCTTTTGTAAGCGAAAATAATGTCCGTGATTAGTGCTTAGGGTTAGTTACTAATGTTACTAATGCTCTGGTGCTGGTTCTGTTCTAGAGTTGAAGGTGCAAGTAATATTTTAAAATCGAGAACATTTCGGTCAACCTTAAGAAGCCTCTCCATGAGACTCAACATTTATAACTTTCATTTGGTCAGAGATGCTTATCCAAGACAGTTTTAAATATTTTCTCCAACCGTATAAAAGGCTTTGGTTGTCCTATTACATGCATACAATAATAATAATAATACAAAAATACAGACTCATAAATACTCATGGAATTAAAAATGCTTACAATTGGAAATAAATGGATTTTTATTGCTTTTTAATTTAAGTTTCCATTATTTAGTGTATAAGGAACAAACAAAACAATACTTCTTAACACAGATATTTACAGCTGGCTCTAAGGAGCGTCCATTTTCAGTGACACACGCCTCCTCATGATGACGCTGCTGCTGCAGACAGCAGAAACCGGCCGTTTCGGTTCACGCGGCCTCCATCTTGGAGTCCCCAGCTGCGCCTCAACGCGTCTCTGTCCAGCTTGTTTAATCCCTGGGAGCAAAGCCGGAGATCCTGCACCAGTTCGGACAAACCGTCCAGCTCTTCGCTGCTCCAAGGACCAGAAACCTGACAACCTGATGAACAGGACGACCAATTCATCACAGAATTAACAGAACTTACAATTAAACCCAAATATTATACGACGGAAATATCAATTTAACACCTAAAATGTTAATAAATGTAGAGGAACGGAGTCGCCTCTTTCAAACTTTCCCAGCACCACATTTTAGCGATAAAACAAACAAAAAAAGTTTAAATTCACTATTTTACGTATTTTTTATTACTGTTCAGGGTTTCTCTAGGTTCCACCAACTAAAATTTAAGACTTTTAAATACTTATGAATGAAATTTAAGACTCAAGCAAAAAGCTACAGAAGTTAAGCATTTTGAAAACATCAAAATGTGTATAAACCCTGAATATTATTTGCTCATGCAGGAAGTTTTTAATGAAAATCTACCAAAATACACTAAAAACTGTCTGGTTCAGAGAAAATAAACATTTCTGACACGTCATAGATTGTAAACACAATAAGTTTTGTGCAAATTTTCTGAGTCCGTTAGAGAAATCAAGCAGTTAATTTTTCTCTAATTGACCTAAAACAATCTGAAACAGAATATGAACAAGTCAACTGATGTTTCAGCCACTAAATCAGCTCAAAGTCGCCACAAGAACCAAAGGTTTTATTTAGAAAAACACCTTGTTGCTCATCAGCTGCCCTGTAAACCCTTCATGTGCGTCTGGTTTGTGTAATTCGTGTGATTATGCGACACGCAGCTGCGGCGCTTCGACCACAAGCAGCTCCAGAAACTGAAACTGCACACAAATAATTGGATATTTACTAACGTGTGTAAAAAGAAGTACAGGCTAATGTCTACCTTGCAGGTTGAGCAGGGTCAGAGGTCGAGAAGCCTCTCGGACGGACGTCAGGATGCTTTGGAGGCCCGACCGGGAAACGGACGGGTTTCCTGACAGGTCCAGACTCGTCAGGGTTGGACATGAAGGCAGACACCTGACGGCAAACGGAAACGGAGCCGATGACGACGTCATATTTATACGCAAACTGAATTTAATAACAGAAAGGAAAACGCAAGATTTCACAGAATTAGCTGCGATAAGAACAGGATAAACAGGAGTTTGTCGTGTTTTGGCCTCTGCAGCTCCCGTACCCGCCGTTGGGTGCGGCGCCTGCTAACGTCTTAAAGTTTACATAAATCAGCAGAAGCGAGAGTTAAAGGTGCTGCGAGAAAATGACAGTAAAAACACTCTTTACTACAATCGAGTTAAATGGAAAAGGATCTGAAGAACAGAACCAGTTAGGAATGGTGTCCTCAAAAGATTAAAGTTAGAATAAAAAAACAACAAAACTCAGAATTCTGAGAAAAAAGTCAGAATTATAAGAATTTAAAAAACATAAAACCAAGAAAGACGCAGGGTGACCGCTTCTTACCCAGAAGGTCGTTGCTAGGCAACCGAGTGAGTTAGCTGATACCAATAACGCTGCTTAGCTAGCTGTGAGACGTTCAGCAGCTCTAGCCTTTCCGCTGCCTTCATTTCCCAGAATGCTGTGCGGTTCTGGCTCAGAGTTCAGTTTCTATCAGATGTCTTAATGATTGATATCGATCTCTGTTGCGATGCCGACTTATCGCCCAGCCCTGCATGGGAGAGCGTCATCACACACCTGGCCAAGATGGCGAAGCTGCCGTCCGTCAGTCCATTTCCTGCCAGACTCAGGTGAATCAAAGGACACTCGCCCTGTAAAAACATACTGGTTTTACTGGTTTTACCGTCCAGAAACGGCCATAACGTCCCAACCTGAGTGTGTTGGCACCTGCGACAGGAGGTTGGCCAGGTGTTCCAGCGCCGGGTGATCAGCTGGACCCCTGCGGACGGCGGCCAGGTCCAGATGAGTGAGCGTCTGCAGGGGCAGAGTCTTCAGCACCAGCTCAAAGCCAGTGGAGCCCAGTGCATTGTGGGACAGGGACACTGATTTCAGGTGCTCCAGTCCTGAGGCACGAAAGGATTTTAGTTAAAAAGTCATTTTAATAAAATTTTCCCCTCACTTTCTTTCCAAATAAAACAAAAAAGTCATATCATTACATCCTTATAAATCATAACCGTTGTATTAGCCGTTCGCTAACACGCCGTCGCAGAGTTGACCTGAATTCAAATAGAAGCTGTAAAACAAGATGGCCGACCTGGGCGTGATGACATCACTCTGAACTACGGAAACCCAATGAGTGCAAAAATCCACATTTTCCAAAAATGATAACAAAAACCAAAAATTCAATAAAATCAATAAAAGTTGATTTAACACTAATATTGGTCTTTTAAAGTGATGTTTATGTGATAAATGCAGCTGATTTACAGCTTCAGAACGGCCTGAAATGTCGACTTTTAGACGCTAAAGTGGCTCTTGGCAGTGCGGGTTTACGTCAGGTTACCCGTCAGCGCGGCGGCCAGCAGCAGGCGGTGCTGCTGAAGGAAGCGGGCCGTGAGCCGACAGGCCTGCAGGGACAGCCTGGACAGCAGAGGACAGCTGGACAGCAGGCAGGACAGAGGCTTGGACACGGCGTCTCCGAGCGGGTTGAGGCTCAGATCGAGCTCCTCCAGGCACTACAGAGACAAAACAGACAAAATCATGACAGAAATGTCAAATGAACAGAAATAAGCCTCACAGAGCTGAAACTAGAAGGTTTAATGGGTTCCAGCAGGAGCAGGTAGCCTGACTAATCAGCTAACAGCAGTTAATTATTTACCAAATGTTATTATGTAAGGAGCAGAAACACCTGCATTTGAAAACCCTTAAATTTATTGTCTTATAGCTGTTTTAATCAATGTGTTGTGTTATCCTGCAGTTTTAGGAATAACTGCAGCTTTTCTGACCTAAATAAAATCAATCAGACCATGTCGCACTAATAGTTTTAATATAAAAGGACCAGTTACAACGGTAGATATGTTAAACTTATAACTAGATCCACTTCTTTCACTTCCAATGCAATACTAACATCTGAGGTTTTGTATCAGAAAAACAGCTGAATTTACTTAAAACGTTTCCTTTTTCAAAACAATACAGCCATAAATGTGCTGAATTACATTTTAATTTGATAAATCCATCAGTTCAGCAAACTTACATGCATCACTTCCTTAGTCAAACATGTAAGAACAACTTCGATTTGCTCAGTCAGAGCAATTAGGAAAATAACAGCCAATATGAAATAAATAATACAGAAACAACAGCTTCACTTCCTTGGTCAAACATGTAAAAATAGCAAATCTTCTTTCAAATGGGTCAGAAAGTGCAGTTAGGAATTCAAAATGTAATAAATAATAAAGCACAACGGCGCTTTACAAACATGGAATTAGGCTGAACAGATGGATGCGGCACATTGTCACCGATACCGATACCGATATCGGATCAGTGCATCTCTACTTACGACAAGACATGTTTTACTTGATAAAAGTCAAATAATCTATAACTATTTTATCAGTATTAAGGAACTGTTGACTTAAAATAAGCTTCTATGTCTTGTTGAAAAGTTACTTGTAAGTTAATTTGATCTTAATTCAACCGCATTAAGATATTTGCAGTAGAAACTCAACTAGAAACTCGATTTTGTGGTTTTGCAGCGTCAGTTCTTGAAAGCCATCAATGCTTTTTGTTGCACTGCAAAACACAAACTCTTACCAAGTATTTCTGCTCTAGTTTCTAGAGCTAAAATCTTAGTGCACTTGAGACAAGATAAAACTAACTTACAAGTAATGTTTCAACAAGACATAAGAGCTTGTTTTAAAATTACCGTACGGTAAGGGAACCAGAACTTCTTCTGCCATTTTAAGGAATTATTGACTTAAAACAAGCTCCAATATCTTACTGAAGAGTTATTTATAATTTAGTTTTATTTTAAGTGCAGTGAGACATTTGCAGCAGAAGCTAGGCCAACAATTCTTGGTAAGATTTTGAGTTTTTGCAGTGTACCTTGTGCCCTGAACGTTGCGGTTATAATGTGACTAGAAATGAGGAAAGTGTGAACACAGGAAGCGGTTTACCGCGTAAGCAGGGCGACTCTGGCCCTTCAGCGCCTCCACGGCCTTCTCCAGCCCCTCCGCCGTTATGCCGTTGGCCGAAACGTCCAGCAGCCGGAGGCGGGGCATGGTGGTCGTCGTGGCGACCAGCTCCGGAAGGAGGCCGTCATGGAGACGGTTCCCAGAGAGGCGGAGCTCGGTGAGGCTGGCCTGGAGCTTGAGGGCGCGCAGCAGAGGGTTGAAGGAGGCGGGGGCCAAACTGAGGCCGCACAGCGACACGGACTGGCCGCCGTCCTGGACCTCGCACAGCCGCGAGACGCGTCTGTCCTCGTCTGCAGGCGGAGACACGTTTGATTACGGCAAATACAGAAAACTTGTTGTTGCGTTGCGGTCCGTGTTGCTCACCCACTGCCAGACTCTGACAAGCCTTCCTATAGCGGTCAGGAAGAGGAGGGAGGTCCCAGGAGCCAACTTCAGCCAAAACCTGCAACAACGCAATCAGTCAGTCAGTCAGTCAATCAATCAATCAATCAATCAATCAAATCTTATTTATACAGCCCCTTTCAGCAACAAGGCATTTCAAAGTGCTTTACAACATAAAAATACAAAGTCAAGAACACCGTCGACAACTGAACATCGTTAATGTTTCATTTATTATGTTTCAAAAGTAACTCTGGACAGCTGGGTTACAGTCTGGGTTTAAAGGCACTCCGTGTTTCGGCTGTTTTACAGTTTTCAGGAAGTGGAGCAGATTTGTGGTGCGTAGCAGCTGAATGATACTTCTCCATGTTTGGTTCTGGGCATACAGACCAGGACCAGAACCAGAACCAGAACCAGAACCAGAGGACCTGAGAGGTCTGGAAGGTTGATACAACAAGAGCAGAGCTTTAATGTATTGTGGTGCTGAGTCGTTCGGTGATTTATAAACTAACAGGATTATTTTAAAGTTTATCCTCTGAGCTACAGGGAGCCAGTGGAGGGACTGTAGAACTGAGTGATGTGATCCATCTTCCTGGTTTTAGTCAGAACGCCAGCAGCAGCGTTCTGGACGACTGATTTTTTTAGTCAGACCTGTGAGGACACTGCTGCAGTAATCGATACGACTGAAGGTAAACGCATGGATGAGTTTCTCTAGATTTCGCTGAAACATCAGTCCTGTAATTCTGGAGATGTTCTTCAGGTGACAGAAGGCCGACTTTATAACTGTCTTTATGTGGCTCTGAAGGTTCAGGTCACCTTTTGGCCTGATCTCTGTGCTTCAGTTATTACTAGATCGTTCCTCTTTAGGTCCAAAGACAATAACTTCAGTTTTGTTTCTGTTCAGCTGGAGAAAGGATTATGGATGCAAATAATCGATTAATCAGTTTATCTAAAGTTGATTGATTAATCTCCTGTATTTATCCCTCACCTCCTCGTTGGTGTGCAGCACAGCCAGCAGCAGGTCCTGTGGAGAGAGCAGCGCTCCTTCTTTCTGCAGCGAGAGGCGTGGCAGGAGGCCACATTTCTGGTAGTAGCGCTGAGCTGCCTGCTCACAAAGCCACGACACGGTGCAGGAGTCCGCCTCGCTGCAAAAAACCCAGCACCATGGTTTTAACTGGAAAAACATCAGCCAAAGCCCTCCAGATCTGAAACCAGGGCAACACAAACCTCTGTGGAACTGGGATGAGGAAGACATCTTCTTGCACTTTGACCCTCATCCTGATTGGTGGAGGCAGTGATGCTGGTATGGGAGCAGCAGGAGCTGAAGCCTAAAATATGCAAAGAAACCAGGAAGAGACTCAAATTTACCTTCAAATAAATTTGGAACAATTTAATTTTATTTTGACACTTTGAAAACAAAAATCAATCAAACTAATTAGAGACTTTCCAAGTCAAAATGAATCCGTTCCAACCCGGAATAAAAAGTCAGAAGAAGTTTCATTCGCCAAGAAAACTGACTTCAGAGAAGCACCAAAGCCGCCATCTTGAATCATGTTTTAATCCACAGTAACACAGTTAAACTTCTTTATGCCAGTTTTCTTGGGAGAAAAGCAACAGTTGACTCGACGCCTCACGAAGGACGAAACTTAAAATGTAAGTTTCTTCCTTAGAACATTTACTTTGCACCAGTGCTGTATAAATAAACAGCATGTAGTTGAAGTCAGTCTCACCTGAAAGTGCACCAGTGGAGGAGCTTCGGGCCTCACGTCTTCGTCGTCTGTAACAGAGGGGCTGTTTGACCTGCTGACCTCTCGTGTGCCCAGCCTCACCATCCCTGGCATCTGAGTCATCCTGACCTGGTGAGGCTTCAGCGAGCCGTTCTTAATCTGAGAGAGCCCCCTGCTGGACGAGCTCGACACAGCGCCTAGAGGAAGAGAGGCCGATGGGGATCAAACGATTAATCGTGATTAATCACAAAAAAATCGATTACTCAAAAATTTTATTTTTGCACTTTAGTTGGACTTTCTTATTTAAAAAGCAATTAAATTGTTTATTTGCATGTTATTAATGTAATTCTAATCTTATATAAACAAGACTTAAATGAAAAGTCTGCAGAATGTACCAGTTTTTAAACAAGATGTATCCATTAATTGTCAGAATAGTCGATTAATCGATAACTAAAATAATTGTTAGTTGCAGCCTTTGAGCCGTAGGAAAGTGAAACTAGGAAAGAAACTGGGATTAAGAACTGAAATCTAAGCAGTTACCTCTGCAGGACGACTCTGAGCTCAGGTGACTCTGACTTCTAGCCGATGACGAAGCCGCTTCCTCCCGTCTCGGTTCGTTAAAATCCTTTCGAAGCCGTCTCTTCTTCTTCGGCTGCATCTCACCCAGATCATCCTCCAACCAGTCGTCCGCCAGATACTCGTCCTCCGGAACCAGAGCGGACGAAACGGTTGACGTGCTGGAGAACTGCGGCTGCGAAAGAGCCTGACGAAGAGTTTTGGCGCTGCCCAAGCTGCGGATGGCGCTGTGGTACTCGTCTCGTTGGAAGACGCACGGCGCGGGGCCCTCCCTGGTGGTGCTTTCGGTCCCGAGCGGCTCCTGGTTTGAGGGATTCTCCTTCTGACTGGGAGCGGCTGGGACGGCGTGTCTGGGACGGACGGGACGGAGAGGGCTGACCGGGCTGTCGGAGTCGCTGCCGTCTGAGCTGCTGCTGGACGTCTGAACCACACAGACAGATTCCGGTTTAATTTTCTCTATTTCACAAACAAAAGCAACTCTAATGTTGTCTTTGCAAACATTACCCCGTACAAAACGGAGCCCTCGGTCCCTCTGGCTCTGTGTCGCTTCGATGTGCCGCTGCTGGGCCGCTGCCTGGGGCTGGATCTGTCCTGGTTTGACGAAGAGCGCCCTCCGGTGGCCAGGAGGGGCTCTGAGTTCTCGGCATCAAACAGCTGGCTGTCCTGCAGGGCATCGAACGGCTTGGCTGCAGCCGGAGCAGTGGGAACTGTGTTGGAAAGAAATTGAGGAAATTAGGAGTTTTTAGCAGCGTGTTGTTTTAAAGGTGACCTTAGAAAAGGTCTACGGGTGAAACAAAGCATGTTCATTATAAAATCGTTCTTGGACAATGAGATTTTAATCTGGTAATTTCTGTCCGTTTTCAGTCGTTTTAGGGCATCTTGTCACTTTAAATCCAAAAAAAAATCTGCTGCTGGCCACGCCCCCAACTCGACATTTACCCCCCCGCGTGAAAATGCACCAGTGCAAACAAATGAGCAATTATACAACCATACATCTTTGAAAAGCAGGAGTGGAACCTCCTGCACTACCAACAAGAATGCAGCAAGTGGTTTCAGAATGGTAAGTCAACAAAACACTTGTCTTTCCCAGCAGCCATTACAGAGAGCCTACAGCGGTAAAACCAGCTGACCAAACGTGCTGGAGCTCGGATTGGGTTGCTAGGGAACGGGCAGAGTTCCGCCGGGGTTGCTAGGTAACGGCTCACCTCCTCCTGCGGCCGCCTTCCTCAGCAGCCTCTCCGTGCAGAGACATTCCTGCCTGGTCTCCTCGTCCAGTTCCGTCCTGTACGTCCTCTGCCAGTGACGCAGCGTGTCCATCGGAGTCTGACCCTGAAGGAACGGGAATTACTAAACTGATGAAAATATCCTGACTGGTTCCCACATTTCGTGCCGTTGAAATCACACAGTGTTGCAAAACAGTTAGGAAGAAAAAGAGGAAGGAAGAAAAAAAGAAAGAAAGAGAGAGAGAGAGGGAGGAAGTGAGGAAGGAAGGAAGGAAGGATACCTCTTACCTCTTTAAGGCAATAAGAAGAGGAAAAAACGTCTGAAACAAACTCTTCAAACTTTTATTTACTTTCCACAAACTGGAAAAACGTTGAAATCAATGGATCCTGTTCCATTTCCTGCAGGTGCCCTGCCCCAACACGTTGCTGTAAACACCCTGAATCTGCTTTCATTACGTCTGCAGCTGCGTTTTTTATTGTTCTATAAACTGCTCAGAGCTGTGACCTCTGGCCTGTTTGGTCTTGGGGTGAATTCAGAGTTTTTCCCCCATCAATAAAGAAAAAGAAAAGGCAAACCTTTGCGTTTCGGATCGTGACGGAGGCGCCTCGCTCCACCAGCAGCCGAGCCACTTTGAAATGTCCGCACGCGAGTGCGTCGTGCAGCGGGGTCACGCCCTCACAGAGCGGGCCGCCGGGGTCGTTGATGTTAGCGCCGCGGTCCAGAAGCACGGCTACGATGTCTGGGGAAAAAAATCAACGCAGGAACGACATGAACACAGCGGATCATATTCTACAAAATAAAAATAAACAAATAAAACACAAAAGACCCCGGTTACCATGGTGACCGTGGTTGCAGGCCTCGTGCAGCGGCGTCCAGCCGCAGTAATCCCTGGGATTCACCGGGTGACCCTGAAGCACAAACAGGTCAGACAAAAAACTCCTGGTTTTAACTTCAAATGTTTAAAAAAAGAAGGAAGGAAAGAAGATGGAAGAATAGAAGGAAGGAAAATGAAAAAGCATAAATGAATGAATGAAACAATGAATGAAACAATGAATGAATGAATGAACGACGGACGAACAGATGAAAGCGTTTAGTTTGCTCACCTGCTCCACCAGGTAGAGGACCTGCCTCCGGTCTCCATCGATGCTCGCTCTGTGCAGAGACGTCTCTCCTTTCTCGTTCCTCTTGTTCCACTGCAGCAGAGGGTCAAAGGTGAAAGGTCACAGGTTAAAGCTGAAAATGTCTGAACTGAGATATTAAAAATGGCCGCTTGTGCCACTCACCCTTCCCGTCTTCCTTCTTCCTGACACCATCTTGTTGTAACCGTCCAGATCGTCGTCTGCAGGAAAATCAAACAGGATCGATTAATCAACTGATTGATCGATTGATTATTGTTCTCTCTCGGTTCTGATGAGCGCCGCCGAACCCGAGTCCGACAGAACCACGTCGCTGTCATCCAGAGCTTCGCTGTTCTCCATCTCCTCCTCTTCCTCCTCCTCTCCGTCACTCCCCTCGGGGTCCCAGCTCTCCGCGGCGCAGAGCCGCCGCAGCCGCTCCTCCAACGCATCATCGCCCGCCGCGCCGCGCCGCCGCCGGAACGCCAGCCAGAGCCGCAGCGCCCGCTTCTGCAGGAACGAGAGCCGGCTTCCGTCAACAGCTCCCACAGAGCAGGCCTGTGACGCTGATGCTGCTATAATAAACTGGAAACTAACTTTAAGCTCATTTCTACATTTTATTGATTTATTTAGCTTCTCTAAGGCTAAATAAAATGCTCTGCTGGAGCCACTTCATCAGCTCACCTGCAGCCGGGCCTGGCCAGACGCCTCAGCACAGCTAACGGCCGAGCTGTAGCTGCTCTCCACGGCCTCACCGCTGCAGCCGCTCTCCTCCTGCGCGGCGGCGATGTTCAGCCACGTGCTGCACTCCTACGACGCAGAAAACAGTCAACACTGCAGCCTCAACGGACCGTCTTAGTGACCGACTGTTCTGACCGCCAGGTAATCAGAATGAACTTTTGTAATGAATTTAAAACTTAAAACTTATTTTATGCAATATTTGAAATATAACAAAAATGCAAACATTTCAGTCTGTTTTTAGAAAATAAAAGCTGTACTGTTTTTACAGTGCAGTATGATGATTTATCAGGCTCATCGTTTTGCTAAAAATAAAGAGAGGAGTAAATTTCTTCTATATAAACCAGAAATTGTTTTAGGAAAAACAAGGAAATATTTAAATTTGAACATTAAAAAATTTGAGACAAACTCTTTTTGTTCTAGATTTTTCTAGAAAAATCTTTGAAATTTCAGAGCTCCAAAAGATGAAAATTCGCAAGTCAAAAATTTCTGAGTTGTAAAAGTTGAAAATTTTCACATTTTGAAACTCGGACACGTCCTTGTTTTTTTGTAGAAAACTTCTGAAATAAAACTAAAAATTTCTAGTTTTTTTTTTTCCACAAAACATTTGACTGTTCAAACTCAGAAATCTCCAAGTTTGTTCTTCAAAATTTTGTCTCTTCTTTTTCCCTCATAACAGACGGCGGGATATGCAAAAAGCTCTAAACTTTCTGCTCCACTTTACATCAATACAGCGTAGGACTGATCTGTTTATTAGTTTTTTAATAAAGCAATTAATAACTGGATAGCAAAATGATGTTTTAACAGAAATTAAACCATTTGAAGCTAAAACTGCCACTAGCAGATAAATATTTGTATAGAAAAATTAGTTTTATTTTCATCTTAAATGGAAAATGTAGATTTTGTGCAGTTTTCACTTAGTTCATTCTGACTGTGTTGTTACTTTATCAATGTTGTAGCCTGTACATTCACTTTGTTGACGATTATTTCAGTAATCGGTTCATGACGTTGTTTTGATGATGTTGTCCTGTGTTTTAATGCTCCTGTTCATTTAATTTGTTTGATTTTTAGTGAACCGGAGTCCAGAAGAGGCAGCAGCGTGTTGCTCATCAGCACCTCGGCGGCGTTGCCGCGGCGCAGCGCCAGCTCCTTCCTGTAGTGCTCCACGGCCTGGCGGTGCTGCCGCAGGTCGGTGTGGGTCGCGGCCAGGGAGACGTGGATGACGGCCAGCTCCCGATCCGGCTTCCCCAAAGCCTCAGCAGCCGTCAGCTGATCCGCAAAGGAAAACCAAACGTGGTGAAAGTCGGCGGGGAGAGTCCACAAGCAAAACTGTTGATGCTTCTCGATATGGATTAGAAATAAAATCTCCTATTTTTTTTATTATAACAGAACGGGGTTTTTCTTAGCTAAAATGGAAATAAATAAAACTGACCATATTTTAAAAAAGTGTTTTTTATTTCAAGCATTCTTTCTCTGTGTTGGACAATGGAGTATTAGGGCCAGGCTATGAGAATTTTTGTTTAATTACGAGACTAAAGACGCAATTTTACCAGAAAAACGTCTTAAAATTACAAGAAAAAAGTTGTTTTAATGTATTACAAGATTCGGTGGAGTTACGAAGAGCTGATGTGACCAGCTCATCCAGTCAGTGTGGATCTCTACTTAAAAAAGAACTTTATAAAATTACGAGAAAAAATTGGCTTTAATCCGAAAACATCTTCAGTTACATGAGCAGCGCAGGTTTGTGGCTCTTTTTCAGTTGCCTGCATGATCGTTTCAAAGTCCTGCTACTGATAATAATTTGATGCTCATGTCTTAAAAGATTAAGTATTTTTACTAAGTATTAAGTATTATTTGTAAAATTTATACCAAAGTATAACTTCAGAAGATGCTCAACATTCCTCATTTAATTTGTTGTTATTTTCAGTGTCTGAGTTATCATAAAATTACTACTTTATTATCCCAATATTTTGACTTTATTCTGGTAATATGACTGTCATACAACTTTATGCTTGTGTTACTAAAACTATAATATGGTAATAATATGACTGTTGTGTTAATATGACTTTATTCTGGTAATATTATGACTTTATGATCAAAATAAAACCTTTCTGAGCCTGGTCCTAATACCTCATCGTACAGTTGACCTGAATTCAAAGTTCAAATGAACAGAAGCTGTGAAACAAGATGGCCGCCCTTGAGAATTGGTGGGGAAAAAAAAAAAAATCCAGATTTTCCAAAAACTTAAATCTGACAAACAAATGAAAGCGTTTAGTTTCACCAAAAGTGAAACAGATAGTTGAAATGGATTTATGGCCCAGTCTTACGTCTCACCTGAGCCCGGTAGGCGTCCAGAGCTTTGCTGTAGCAGCCCACTTTGCAGCACAGATCCCCCAGCTGCTCGGTCAGCTCCACACCCTGGTGAGAGCTGGGTCTGCTGCCCTGATCCTCCGACAGCTCCTCCTCCAGCCTACAGCCCTTATCAGCTGCAGAATATTGAAATAAAAGCAACCGTCTTACGAAAACAAAGCCAGAAACAAGGTTGGAGAGGATTTCTCACCATATTTGAAAGCTTTCTTCACGGCCATTTTGTCCGCCAGCTGCTGCGAGCCGAGACGCAGGGCTTTCTTCAGTGATCGTCGGGCTGCCACGAAGTCGCCCAGAGAAAGCTGGACCTGTGGATGAGATTGTTCCAGTTAAATGAAACTAACAAAATAACGGAAACATTTCCAATAACTGAAATAATTAAAAACGGTAATTAATGAGGAAAAAAAACAATAACTAAATGGAACTATGTTGTGCATTTATAAAACAACACACAATACTGTAATTATGTGTACAATATCCTTGGTTTTTGTGTTTATGAATCAATTTCTTAGCCTTTCAAATTGATAAGAAATTGATTTTTTTCCTCAGCTACACAAGCAGTCAGCAAATAACTTGGTCTGCAAAATGGCAACAGCAAAAGTTGGGATAAAACGCCTGAGTCGGTCATTTGTTCAACAATAACTGAATACATTATTTTTTGAAAATAGTATCTTCTGTTGAGTATTCGTCACCCAACATGGCTGGACAATAAATAAATATTATATATCAAAAGATAATACGTCTGATAGAATATTCAATATCCAATAAATATAATATTCACTGGAATTTGCATTCTGGGCGGCAGAGGAAAGACTTAAACTGTTGGTGGCCTGAACTAACTCACTCATTCTTTGGTTGCCTAGCAACAACCTGCTGGGTAAGAAACAGTTTCAAGTTCCCCCCTAACTTTGGTTGCCTGGCAACGACCTGCTGAGTAACTTCCACAGGAGCAGTTTCAAGTTTCCCCACCCTGCCTCATAACTACTTAAAAATAATAAAACAAACTACAACACAGAGTGAAAACAGTGGATAGAACAGGAGTTATGTTGCCAGTTTGGCGATATTTCAAATATTTAAAAACAAAAAAAACTAATCGATATTTATTGATAAACTGTTATGAAACGCTTATATCGCAATGAAGTTTTCAGCCATATTGTCCAGCTCTGTGTATACATAATTCCAACACAATAATCTTTGAATGAAAGCTTGAAAACACTAAAACTCCTACTATAACTAACAATAACTAAACAATATTTAAATAATAATTAATAAAAATTAGTAAACGAACTGAATTATACAAAAAGTAGCAGCAAAATAAAACTACACTATAATGAGATTATAATAAACTTGGCTCGGACCTTGCCGATGCACTGGAAGCACTCGCTCTCGCTGAACTTGTCTTTCATTTTCCGGGCGCACTCCTTGGCCTGCTCCAGGCAGCGGACGGCGCTGGACGGCTCGCCGTTGCGGAAGTAGATGTGGCCCAGGTTGAAGTTCGCCCGGTACAGATCCTCCAGCAGCTGGCTCTTCCTTTAGACGGGAAAATATGTAAGTAAAACACTGATGCACAACATCCGCAATCTGTGAAACATAAAATACCAGTTAGCGACAAAACTTCCCGACTTATAAGACATTTCAATCAGGTTACGATCTGATCAATTCATCAAAATGATTGTTTTTGCAGATTTAACGTTCTTGCTCTCTTTTCTAAAATTAAATTATTAAAGTTTTTCCAAAAAGTGGCTTTTATTCATATCTAAGTTCTACAACAGAGAATTCGGGCAAAGCTACAAGAATTTTAGCTTAGTTACAAGAAAATAATATCAGATTAAGTATTTCTATTAAGTATTATCTGTAAAACCGAAGTATCACTTCAAAAGATGCTCAACAATCCTCATTTTAATTTTTTATGTCTTGAGTTCTGGTAAAATTACTAATTTATTCTCGTGTTATCTCGACTCTATTGTCGTATGACTGCATTTTCATAATATTACAACTTTATTCTCCCAATTAAAAAAATCTTAGCTTGAGAGTTGATATGAATTCAAAGTTCAAATAAGCAGAAGCTGTAAACAAAATGGCCGCCTTGTGCTGACATCACTCTGGTGGTCCACCTGATGTCAGATAAACAAACCATCTTCTTGTTCTTACTCTGCGATGAAAACACTCCGTCGGATGAACTCGCTGCAGCGTTTGGGCTCCCCCAGATGATCGCAGACCAGACCCAAGTTGAGGAAGAGACGAGCCTTCATCTCACTTATCTCTCGCTCAGGCACCGTCCCTAAAATATAAAGTAAAAATAATTTACAGAAAGTCATTCAACATCACTCACTAATCAACTAAACAAAAACGACACGCACCGTCTAGTCGTTTTTCCACAACAGCCAAGCTCTTCCTGAAAGCGTCCTTAGCTTGCTCTAAGCTGCTTTTTGATTGGTCA
The DNA here is from genome assembly GCA_903067095.1 of Girardinus metallicus. Lineage (NCBI taxonomy): Eukaryota > Metazoa > Chordata > Actinopteri > Cyprinodontiformes > Poeciliidae > Girardinus > Girardinus metallicus. Next base: position 35,353 of record CAEGAE010084952.1, read on the forward strand.
GTTTCATACCGGAACAGGAAGGTTCGACCAATGGTGGCCAGCGCTCTCTGCTCCTCTGCATGATCTCCGACAGAGCGGGCCAGGTCCAGGTGACAACGCTGGTGCTGGAGAACAAAACGTCTCTCACTTCCTTATGCAGATACTCAACGTTACCCTTTAGGTACGACTTCAGAATAAGAGTCAAAGGCGAACGCATGTGGCGATGAAAGTTATCGATTAATGAGTAAATCAACTAGCGATGAATTGATAAGCGGCTATCTTCTTAAAAACTTTAATTTTCTCTTGTATCAAAAGGATTGACCATCTTTCCATAACAAATGGCGGCTAAACTACAACGCTAAAAGAAGGTCTAAGCGGATGTTATCAGTTAATCGATTGAAACTAATTTTAATCTAACAGATTATTAATCGACGCAAAGCTATTTTGTATAGAAAACCAACCTTCAAAGCGGCTTCGATTTTTCCCGTCTCAGCGTAGCACTCTCCTATTTTGCGGTTTGCTACAGCCCGTCCAATCACGTCATCCAGCGCTTCGGAGAGCGCCAGCTCCTGTTGGTGTTCCCTAATGGCGCCCTCATAGTCACCTGAGGCGCAAAATAAACCCAGTAAGACAAACTGAAAGAAGAAACCATGAATCCAAGAAGGGCTGAAACAACTAATCGATTATTGAAATAATTGTCAACTAATTTGGTAATCGATTAATTGTTAACTGGAGCTTACAGACTCTAAAAATGACCGTTTTTAGAAATAAATAACACATTCAGAGAAATAATAAGCCAATATAAATGTATATATTTTTAATATGAAAACCTTTATTTTCGGTAATTTTGTTCTCCCCAGACTCACGTAGCATCTTTAGCTTCACCTGGTTAAGAGTCGTTAAGATAAAATCTTTTTGCTGTACATTTATTAATACAAAAAATGCCACGTTATTACAATTAATCTGCAAAATGTGCCAAAGTTTTTATCCAATTAATTATCAAAATAACTGGCAGAATAATCAATTACTAGAATAATTGTTAGTTGCAGCCCTAAGTAAAATATATCATTGCAAAGATGCTCAGAAGTTACGGAAGACTTTAAAGTAAGAAGTAAAATATGAAATAAGTAAAATGAAAAAATACTGTTAATATATGGGGGAAACTGAATAAATTACAGTATTTTGAAAAGTTACTAAATTTCAATAATTCCAAATTAAGTTTATTGGTCATGTTTGTGCAAACAAATAAGGGATTTGCTCTCAATGTTCAGACATTTGGAAACCAAATATTTAAATTTGGTAGATAATAAAACAGATTTTTTTTAAAGTAGATGTGTATTCAGTGTTATTAAAAAAGAATTCAATTCAACTAAGTAAACTTTTACACAATATTGTCTGAATAAACCAGTTTCAAATGTTTGTTTTTATTAATTTTGATGATTCTGGCTTACAGCTCATGAGCACAAAATCATTTTATCAGAAAATAAGATTACATAAGAACAAGAAGAAAGGATTTTAAAGCAGAAATATTGTCCTCAATACACAGTTCATTCAGGTACTGCTTCATAATCCAGACAAGGCTGCTAGTGCGCCTTCTGTCATCACACTTTTTCCTTCCACTAAACTTTTCATCAAACTTGAATGCAGCACTCTGAAATGGCCACAACACTGTGTGTATGTATTTAAAAACTGTTTTTGTCACTATTTACTGGAATGTTAAGCGTAAAACACGTCCTACCGGTCCTGGACAGCAATTCTCCGAGCTGGTTGCAGATGTTAGCCTCTTCCTTCAAGTTTCCGTCAGCCTGAGCTTTGCTTTTCGCTTTCTGCAGCTCTGAAACACAAACAAAAACAGCGCGGAGTTTAGCATCCTCCTTCCAAACTAGCAGGAAAAACACGTAAACAAAGAGATACTTACGTTTAATTTCCCGAGAGGAGCTCATCTTTGTTTAGCTAGCGGCAGACCTGCAGCTGGGAGGAAATGACAACTTTTAGCTTCGCGCTGGTTACTTAAAAGGATAAACCGAATAACCTTTAGCTCATTTTAACTGCCGCTTAACTGCGTGTTCAACTTTCATGGTCTGTTAGGGTGTCAGATTAAAGAAAGCAACTATTTACTGTAATCACCTTAGTAAACATCGCCGACATTTGGCTCGAAATGCACAATAAGCTTCACAGTTCCCCGCCAGGAAGGCGATAACCAATGACAGCGATGGCTAATTTACCCGGAGTTTTGTCTGCAAGGCACAGTCCCGCTATCTGACACATCGAACAGGACAAATCCACCAGACTCAATTTTAAGCTACATCCTTTTACTTTAGAGGTTTACTAACACATTTCTCAGAAAATATAGTGTAAAAATTACAATGTGTCAGCGTCATGAAAAAGAATATTTCTTTCTGAGTAACAGTCAGTCTAACAGTCAAAACTCAGGGTGAAATTAACGCGTTTTAGTCGAGACTCTTTCCTAACTTTATTAACACATAATGACAGTGACAGAAAGTTCATAGCTGAATCAGGTACAGACTAACAAGAAGTCTAAACATGGCCTAAACCAGAAGACAGTCAATAAAATTTCAATTTCAATTCTAGCTTCAGTTCTTAGTTTGTTTTTCTACTTTTACAGTTTCTCAACACAATTATTAATCTTTTAGAATGAATCCTAAACATGCGTGTTGATTATCCGTCATCATTCAGGATATGACAACTTTTTATTTTTATTTTTTTATCTCAGTATTCAAATTGGAAAAGGTTTGGAAAATATTAAACATATTATGGCCACACTTGTAAGTATGTTTTTTATTTAAATTTTAAATATCACCTGGATAAACATTTGTTTAACATTATTTATTGAATTTTAGTTTCTGACTACATTTGTATCTATTATTATTATTATTGAGTCAATGTGGAGTTGGCACCCCTTGTGTTCTGCCAGTTTGTGTACTGCAGCTGGTTGAGGATTATGAAGTTGTTTTATGATTTGACGTTTTCAGTTATTTTTTGTTAAACTAAAAGGTTATTGCGCTTTTTAAATAGAAATCTGACCAGCATTTTATTATTTCTAGCTCACAGCTAAAATACTTGGATTGATAGAACCTGAACTAAATTTTGCTACATTAAACAGAGATTTAGTAAAATACAGATTTAGATTTAAGAAAACATTAATTCTGCAGGAAAATTCAGTTTTTTCTTTTTGCCTTTGTGTTGTCTTGTGGGTCAAAAGTGACCCAATACCATGTTCAGCTGTAGAAAAAATACCCTAAACTATCTTTTTCTGACTTGAAATTTTATGACTTTTCCTAAATTGACCCCGTCATTAGAAAAAGTGATACTTTGTTTTTGTTTATATTTCCATGTGGGCTGAACACCACGAGGGTACTAGGATTGTCTTATGGGTCATTTCTGACCATTGAAACGCCAGAAAAAGAGCTAAAAGCCACAAACAAACTCTCTCTAATACACACACACCTGTACCCCCCCCCACCCACACACACACACATAAACACACATATCAAAGAAACTGGACTGATGTACAAATTGAACTTGCATTTGACCTGCACCTGCACCTCTCAATCTGCAGCTAACCCCTCATCAAGCTCCTCAACACAACAAAAAACAATCTAAGACATAATAAAAACAAATTAGGTATATTTGCCTCTTTATTGTGCTACGCTTTGCATAGATATATAAATATATATATACACACAATTTGTTTTAAAAAAAATGTGGTTATCTAAATATATTTTTAACAAATTATTTCCTTATTGCATTGTATTGTGGCTCTTTTGGCATTCCGTACTTTTTTTTTTTAGCTTTCAAATATTCAAAATATTTATGAGTGGAAATGTAAAATTTTGCTCTGGAAATAAATATTTCGATAAAACAATTATTTTAAAACTATATATGTATCTATACATATATAGTATCTATATGTATCTTTTTCTAAAGACCTACTTTCTGTTCTTTAAACCAGCACAACAACAAAGTCCTGATGTCTAAATAACGACTCATGAGACTTTGGGTAATCTGTGAACCTTGTATTCGCTCGGTCAGTGACACTTTTGTAAACAAGGACCTGCAAATCTGAAACACAAATAATGCTTAAGATTATTTAGACCAATTTTTAGACTGACGTAGGTGGAGTTAACCCAAATTCATGATCTTATAATCCAGCTGTGCGGTCTGGAAAGGGGGACACATGGCCAGGCGGATGATGACGTCGGCGCTTTTTTTGACTGGCGTTTGCAGCTGAACGTCACGTTTTGTCCATCAAAACGTGACGTTTCATTTAGCTTGTTGCTGAATTAAACAAATTGAGTTTCCCTGTTGACTGGATTAAATAAATTTACAATAATTAGCAGGGGAGTAATTAGTTACAATTAGTTGAGGAACCTTTTTGGAAAATATTACTTTTAGGAGTATTTTTAAAGGGAACACTTTTTCGCATCACACGAGTCACATGATCAACAACCGGATGTTGCTACTGGCGGAAATGACAAAGAAGACGACAGGAAGTGGTTGGAGGATGATGGCACTGCATGTTTTTTAACGACTTATTACATGAACAAACTTATTCACATGTGATTTTAAATGCTTTCATATTTAATGGAAATTGTGGAAATGTGTTTTTTCAGCAGTTTTCCGTACAACTATAGTATAAAAATATTATGCACTCAGCTGAGTTTACATTACAAATGTGCGCAAAACTTTGTCGATATTCCAGTAATGCCGAAAAAACACAATTTTGTAATTGCTAATTAGAATAAGAAATACAATTAAAATCACACATAAATAACTTTGTTCAGGCAATAAATCATTAAACATACTGCGCCATAATCCTCCAGCTACTTCCTGTTGTTTTCACCAGTAGTAACATCCAATTGTTGATCATATGACTTGTGATGTTTCCATTGGTTTTGTGAAACACCAGTATTTTTGTCATGATGGGTGTTGTGGTGAGGTGAGGAAGGCGCTGGGGAGTCCGGGAAGTCATAATTAAAGGAATAATTTATTTGAAAAATCCAGGAAAACAGCACGAGGACGACGTGATACGACGACATACGACGTTAGACGAGGACCCGACAAGAGACAAAGACAACAGGTGGACTTAAATACACAGGGAGGGTAATCACAGAATAAGACACACCTGGGAGGCAATCACAGGGAGAGACAGGACAGCACAGAGAAACACAGAGACAGAACCTAAATAAACACACAGAGAAAACTCAAATAAACACAAGAAAAACCCAAATCCCTACAATAACTCTTTTGTCTCAAACACCTTATGGCAGTTGTTACCAAAGAGAATGGCAGGAACATGTTATTAGTATTAGATGTTATAAGGGTAATTACTTTTTACATAGGGTCATATTGGCTTATATAGTTTCTTCCTTTAATCAATTAAACTATTTCCAAGCTGCAATTTGTCTGTACGAGAGTCATGTTCGCCTTAGGTTAAAGAGTGGTAGGAGGGGTAGTTTTTCTTTTACCACCTTGTACATATATAACATGCACATTCCCAAATACACACCAAGCGTGGTGAAATCTACAAATCTCAAGCTGTTCTAACCAAATCTCACTGTAAAAGCAGCACCACGTGTACTTAGTAGTTTCATTAAAGTTTCATTAAAGAGAACATCACTACCGAGCAAAGCCTGAAAAGTTTCAGCAATGCCTGAAAATGTTGTGCTTTCTTTTCTGGCAGCATTTTAGAAGTTATACTGTAATCGAGCTAAATAAGGGATTGATTTATCTTTTGCCACCAGCAGTTTTTAATGAAGATTGCAAGGGTTGAATTGAGAGCCGAATAAAAGCATTTTGGATAAATGAATGAAGGTGCTTATAGAGTGGCTCCTATTGTAAACACTACACTTTGCAAAGCAATTGATCCAAAGAGGAATGGCTGCAGGAAGATAAGAGCAGAAGAACAGGAGGAAAAAAAAAAAAACATCATCCCAGCTCCGGCAAAGATAGAGCACTAGGGTGGTCCTCGTTGACCCTAACCCTACAGAGAGGGCTGCTGTTAGGGTTTTGAGTCTGGACCTGCTCAGACACTGTCTGCAATGCAGAGGCATCTGGGGTCGCTGAAGGAAAAGGAGGAAGAGAAGACAAGAGAAAAGGAGAGGAAAAGTGGAGATTATAGGAAGAGAACTTTACAAGTATGGGACAAATATAAAAATGAAGAAAAAATATATGATTTAAGAGGACAGTGTGAAATAAAATAGCTGTTAATCAGAAAGTGTGTTTGAGACAATAATGAGTTTTCTGGATTTTAGTTAAAATTTTGTGTTCACTACTATTCTCTGTAAATTGCAGATACGCAGAAATAAATTAATTTCAATCATGAACTGTTACATTGAATAAAAAGCAGTGTGGAAATAGATGTACAAACAGCCTCTGAGAAAGTCAAATCAAGCATTTATCTGTTTTTCTCCCATGTCAGAAGGAGCTGAATTTTTAGCTTAAGAAGTATGACACAGAAGGAAAATTAAACTGCTAATGTCAACTTCAGAGCTAAAGCCTGCTGTTGCTTTTATTACCAATGCACTTCTGTCACGTGTAGATTCAAATGGTATTACAGAGAGGTACTTACATCCTGGGATTTCAGTCAGCTCATTCAGCGGTGGCACTGTCTCTAATGTGTTGGCATATTTTTTGGCAGCTTGTCTTTGTGCATGCCGTGCCTCAATTTCCTTTTTTGTTCGTGGGATACGGCATTTGAAAATACAGCACAGAGTAATAACTGAAAGAAAGGCAGGGGAAAAAAAAGGACATGGTGAGTTTAAATTATTAAAACCTCTCATTCATCAGGAAAGTGCAACACATTGCACTTAGGAGTAAGTTAGCTATTACACATCCTGGATAGATGTGAGTTATGACTTCTTCATTTAAAACAACCTAAACAGAATCTGTGTTTTCTATGGAAGCAAAACTACAATGTACAACAGGTGCAAATGCACAGCAAAGAGCAGGATGCACTGCAAAATGAATGCAAACTCCAAAACACACATACACACACCACAAATATGGCAATCACAGAACACAGAAGCAAAAACCTACCACCATCAAAATAAATGCAAAAGAAAACTGCTACAATCACAATTCACTCCTCAAAGAAGGACTACCAGGAGGAGTCTGTAGTAAGTAATACTGCTAAATATGTTGCTGTTATAATAAAGCAAAAGACTGCGTGTTTGAAAAAGACATAAAGTATAATGCAGATTTTCTACTTTCTTCCAACTTTCTTCTGGACATCCTGTTAAATCATGACATACTGTCTTTACCGAGAGTCCAGTCGCATATGACTTGGTGGCCAATTCTCACTAGTGGTCTGGAACACTTGGAGCGAGTTTTGTTTTTTCTATTTGCAGCATTTTCCCTTTTGCTCCTATTTCTTGTGGTTGCAGAAATTTGTCTATTTTTTTTTTCTTCTCCATTTAATTTATGGTTTTAGACTTTTGCTTCTATTTTCTGTGTTTGCAGCATATTTGCTGCATTTGTGACTATATCAGTTATCTTCCCGGCCTTCTTCAGTCAGACTGCCTCCTCAAGAATTTGATGGCAGCTGTTAATAGTTTTCTCTATTTGTTTTGACCTTTAAACCTGGAAACTATGCTTCTGATCATCTCTCCAAGACAGTTTTTTTTTTCTTGTTTTTGCATGCTTTCTCCTGTTTGTGCAAATCAATAAACTGTTTTCTGAACTCTCACATAGTTTTTGTGTGATTAGGGGAATCTTTCTATCTCAACCACACAAATGGAACCTTTATTTGGTCACATCAGGTGAAATTGAGACCTTACAACCTTATCAAATACTTGCTTTTATAAAGAATTTCATTGTATAAGTTTCAGACTGCAGTCACTGAAAGTTGAATTTGGATAAAATCCTTGCATTTTTGTTGTGCTTGACTATTAAAACAGTTTTTTTCTGTCAACATTTGAACAATTCTGAGTTTTCCCAATAAATCAAATTTGCAGGAGGGGTAATGGTAGATGTCTTGTAGCCAGTCATACCTGTAAGAAACTGATTTGACAAAGGCATACTTACCAACAGCCAACACAAACATTGAAAAGATTCCAATGACCTGCCATAATCTCAGTCCCCAGAAAACGACAGTCTCTGAGGTGACAGGGTCCGGCTTCTTTGGGGGCTCTGTGGGTAAAAGCTATAACAAAATGACAAAACGAACTAATTTTTCACATAAACCAGAATTTTGCCAACGTAATGTGTAATACTATATATGTCTCTAATGAAGATCTCTGGTAATACTTTGTTGCTAGGCAATTTGCTACAGATGTGTGTAGAAGGCATTTTGAAACATTTATCTCACCATTGACCTCTATAACTGGAGCTTAGGAAAGAACAATTATGCGTTCTCTCAAAAGGATATGTTGTCGGTGCTACCAAACCCCGCAGAGCATCGCCCCCTCTGATAAAATCATCAAGAGAATGTTTCCCTGGCTGCTGTTTATTGATCACTTGACTTGATGTGGAAACTCTACACCTTAATCCATGAAGCACCAAGTAATTGATCTAAAAATAGGCCATTGTTGTATTTGCTACCATTACTGAAAACATTGCAAGGCAATAAAAAAATAGAGAAGCCAGATGTGGATACAGAATTAAATCAACACATTAGAGCTTTTTTCTTGTTAAAACCAAATTATTTCAGATCTTTATCTTTTGTAAGTTGCACTTAGGTTTAATGTAAATTCCAGAGTAGAGTTATCAAGTTCACTGAAATATTTTGTTCCTATCAGTAGTATCTGTCAGAACACCAGGTTTTGGTGTGTTGCCACAAAGTCAAACAGCGTTGCACATTTTGACAGGTTTTAAATATTTCATATCTTCAAAGCTGCTTGATGCTTTAAATTGCAATTGCTGCAACTCAGTCAGTGGACATACTTAAATGCGGCGCCTGTTGTTTCTCTACATTGCAAATGCAGATATGACACACACATCACATTTAAAGCCTATGTGGAACCTCAGCATATGTGTATGAGGCGAGAAAACTGGGTATGCATTTGAAAACTCTGCCAGTTTTCATTCCTTTCTTCATGTACATTATAGGCTACTGTGCAACAAGCTAAGTAAGATTTTACACCATATATTTATTAAGCATTTCAAGTATTTTACCACAAGCCTGAGCTTCAGTCATTTCGCTTTCAAAGCTCAAAAGGCAGCATGTGAGCAGCCAGAGGGACTCCTAGAGATTTCTGGCATTTTCTCTTATCTTTAATGAAAAACCTGTTCGCTTCACATTAAACTTGAACTTTTATACATAACATAACAGTTCAAGGCATAGCCTTTTTGATAAATGAAAATATATTATACGTGGCAAGAGTGGTTCCTCCAACAGAGAAGGCAAGGATACTTAGTTTATATGAACATATAAAACTTACCTTTTAATCTAGTTTCTAAACTTTTGATTTCCCGTTGGGAACCTTTTTCGTAATTGCAACATCTGACTTGTCTTAAATGCTATAACATTGCTTTTGTCTGTGAAGTAGCTCATTCCCTCTTATGTTTGTGCAGTTTTTACATAAACTGCTCAGTTTCTAAATCATTTCTTATCACCTTTTAGCTTTTTTTTTTATGTTAGACCAGAATGAAAATCAACTTATCTCTCTTCTATTCAATCCGAACACCAAAGTAGCAGTTAAAACCAATACTTGTAACAGCAACTCTGCTTAGCTTTTTATACTGGCTCATGCAGCCATGTTTTTCTTTTTTCCCTCAAAACTATGCAATGCCAGAAGAAGACAAACAACAACTCAGGCACCCAATGAAGTGACATAAATTACTTTTATGGATGCTACATGTTACGCAACTAAACACTTGCACCTATATCTGTGAAGACTATGTTGGAGGACATGGCGTGCCTTCAGGCTCTTACCTCAGGATCCGGGACCTGGGAGAGCACAGAGGACAGGCACTGAGACAGCAGCAGAGTTCTCCATCCCCACAGGAGGAGCTGAGGTGGGCATCCAGACTGTTCCCCGACCATTCTCTGCCCCTGGTTCTCCCTGCAGCCACCCTACCCCCTCTTCCCCCTTCTTCCTTCTGCTCTCTCTTCTTCTTCCTCTGTCTGCCTGCCTGCTTACACTGGCGCCGTTTACAGGACGGGACCACAATGGTCCTTTAGTGATTGATAGTGAGAATGATACTGATGGCCATCCACTGCTGTTTCTTTTGGCTTTCCACCACAACACAATCCGAACCAAAAAGCACAAGTGATCCCCTCTGCAGCCAGCTGAAAACTACTCCAGTACAATGGAGGGAGCCAGTCTTGCAGTTAGGAGACATTAATTAATTAGCAGAGCTGGTGTGGTTTACAGCTGGCTCACACAACTGAGGACAGGCAGTTAACTAAGAGGGGGGGATGGGTTGTGCAGTTGGCCATGATGAGATCGACCTATTCAGGTACAGCGAAGCGAATGACTGTGAGTCATCGCTTTTACAGCCTCAGAAGGTTGTAGAGTGAAAATCCCCACAGCCGCATCCTTTCAGAGTGGCAAAGTATGATAAGCTGAGCTGCTGCTGACTCCAATGTTTTCAACAAGCGCTTGTCCAAGAAAAGTAAAAAGAAATGAAGAATAACTGCTACAACATTGGCATAGACTGCAGTGACTTGTTTTTTTTGTTTGTTTTTTTTTCAGTTAAGTGAAAATATTTTTGCCTGGCTTACTCTTATGTTTCTTTTTAATTAATGAAAAAATCCTCAAATTAAGTGAATTTAATGTTTTTTGACAACATTTTCAGCTTTTATTTTGAAAATACGTTGATGATTTAATTATATTGGCAGTCGTTGCTTGAGATGATTTTTTTTTTACTATGTAGCATACAGGACAACAATGGCTGCATGCTTTTATTTATAAAAATGGCAACAACTAATACACTGACTTGCAAAATTATTACTGGCATACATACTTTGTGCAAAAGGTCACATTGCTACTAAAAAAGCTAAGGCATTTTTTCAGATTTTGTGTGACAAACCAACATGAAGTCATGCATATCAAAATGTTTTATGCTTTTCAAATTGCCTCACATATAAAAATCTAAAATTTATTACATATATTTGTATTTAATGCCTATTTACTCTCATACTTCTAATTTAGAGCAAATGTAACCAGCTGCTTGTCATCAGGACAACTCCAAGTTGCACACTAAATAAATCAGATTTTTATGAAAAACAAGAAAGTCCCTGGTGAAAGAACATGCACAGAAGAACATAGCAAATATATATGTACTGTTGTCGGATACTAGACAAAAAATATTTTTATAATATGTTTTTATTAAATCATATTTTCTCTAATTTAGAGAATCCAAGAAACTTGAGACTGGGACAGAAGTTCATTTTCCAGTCGGACAACGACCCTGAAAAATCCTTCAGAGCCAAAATAAAATTGTTGAGATCAAAGCTCGTCAGAGATAAATTAGAGAAAATATGATGTTATAAAAACAGATATCATAAGAAGATTTCTTGGCCAATAAGAAAATTGTCAGTAAAGTTTGGAACTGACTCCAGAATCCTGAATGGAGCCCTGTAAGATTAAGGAACTTCACTGTCACAAATTAAGAAGTTGTTAGAGTTTAAGGTGGCATTATTTTTGAAACTGTTTCTTAATCCAGTGACATAAATATGGTCATGTAAGCCTAAATCAAAGTGTGCACCTGAGTTTTGGTCTGGTGACCGCAATGATCACAGCCCATGATTGACATCCTTTTCATGTTCATCAAAAGAATCCTTGACCTTTTAATTCCAAAAGATAAAGATATTGTCATCCTGAAAGAGGCCATATCCATCAAGGGAAAAATGTTTCATAACAGGATAACAGTAGTGATTCAAATTTTCACTGACTTTTTCCGCTGAGGGGACAAGCGGATCAAAACCAGTTCTGCAAAACAGAGTAATCCTCAGAGCCACCAGCTTCTTTTTTTCTTCTGATATTTTATTAAAACTGACACACCCTCTATATTATATTCAGAAGAGCGGTGGGTTTCACTCATGGCCAAACTATGCATTTAAAAGGGCTACTTACAACATTATAAAATGTGGTTCAAGTAAAATGATAATTTTACTTGAACAACTCTCTATAATGATCATATGACCAGGGTCATATGATCATTATATACATGTTGTTAGGAAACACTTTTAAGTGGTTCCTCAATGTTGTACAATGAGTGCTAAACATAAAATTGTGCATCAATGCACTAGAGAAATATTTGGTTGTTATATTTATATCTTGAGAAAGCCTCCGCATTACTGATACTATCCAATCACGAGAAATATTTTGTTCAATATTTATTGAGTTATCTACCACAGGTAAGAATCTACCCGTTCATTATCTTTCTAGAGAGCACCAGTTTATAGATCCCGAACCATTACGTTGAGTACAGTGTTATGCTTTTTTGTCACTGTTATTTTGGCCCACCAAATCTTGAGAACAAAATCAGTCCACAGTTGTTGATCTGTTTTCAGTGACTGCATGTGCAGAAGGTCTCAAGCTGTGTCGGTGGGAAATTTGCTGCTGAGCCCACAGTGTGAGGTTGATTTGTTGCTTTCTCTGGTAGCAGTTCCGTCCTCAGTGTTGACATTAGACACAGAGAGGAGATGAGAAAATAGAGATGTTAACCCCTCACCCCCCCCCCCCCCCCCCCCCCCCCCCCCCCCCCCCCCCCCCCCCCCACCCCACACCCCACCCCACACCCCCCCCACACACACAAAAAAAACAAAAA
>CAEGAE010084957.1:0-111331 GCA_903067095.1 Girardinus metallicus
TGTCGCTCACCGGAAATACGTCACCGTGATTTTGTCGAGAAATAATTTTCTAGTTATAATATTTGACCTAAATTATGGAAATTATTAGAATATTGACTAGAGAAAACATCATCCTCTAAAAAGTAGTATTTTAATTAAAATAAATAAATATGTTACACTTTGTTGATGAATATTTTAAGAAAATTCCGGAAGTATTCTTCAGCGCATGCGCATTGGAGCTAATGACGTGGTTTCCGGCTTCCGGACACGTGGCACGCTGGAAGAACGCCGGTAGCATCTGGCGTCAGCAACGGACGCTGATTACTGTTTTCAGGAGAAGAGACGCGGCTAAAACATTAAACACACGTTAAAGAAGAACGAGAAGAGAACGAGCCATCCATCTGAGATATAAATCCAAGAGACTTAGCTTCACCGAGCTTGACCGAACGCCGCCGATGCTGATTGAACTAAGCTAGCCATGCTAAGGTAACTAGCTTCCATTTGTTTATAGCAACAGAGAGGAGGAGGGGATTTTGGATCATTATCGTCTAAAGAAGGGGTAAACAAGCCCCTGATCCAATTCTCCAGCCATCCCAGGATGCGATCATCATGCGATTTATCACGACTAATCGTTCCAGGCGAGCCGATCAAGATCAAGCTACTAGCTTCACCGCTGCTAGCAATTGCCAACAGCAGTTGTTAGCGGCTACGCAAGTGTTTGCCAACTGTTCCGGACAACAGTGAGCCCACCCCGTTGTCCAGTGGTAGGCTGTTAATAATAGATGTGGTAGCTGAGCAGTTATAATAGTATAGGATGAACATTTTATATATTTCGTGTAATTTTAAGGTGTTTGGAACTTCATCCTATCGCGGCAGGCCGCACATGCTACAGCCAATCGAACCACGGCTTTGATGATATGACTCCGGATGACATTAAGGCCCGATTGATGCACACCCACATCCGCTGACCTGAAAACAGGTTTTGTTATTTGGTTTCAATGTAGAGTATTTAATTATGCTGTATAATATTTGTAAAAAATAAAGGTAACTACTTCATGTATTTCGTCTATCACGGGTTCTTTTCGGAACGCAACGAGGGTTCACTGTATATTTCTAATTATTAGGCTGAAAGATTAACCTTATTCCAAGTCTATTTTTGCAGGTTTTCTTTCAGTATAGCTTACAATATTATCTCCATACATCCTTCCATCTCTAGTTAGCTTTTCTGTTCCTACAGAAAATCATCCCCACAGCATGACTCTGCCACCAAAAATATTAACTTTGGGGAATGATGTTGTCAGAGTTGATGGTCAGTCACAATATCGTATGACATTTGCCTTCAGGTACATTTGTGTTTGCTATTTTGCTGAAGGGTGGTTCAACGCCCCAGTCTACTGCTGCCCCAAACAGGGTTTCTTTCAGAATTTCTCTACATTTAGCTCTACTCACTAAATGAGTCCGACCACTTTTCTTGCCCTGCTGATGCAAAGCATCCACACAGTTTGATATAATCACCATACAGTTTCAAGGTATTTTTACTTTTGTAATTTTTCCTTACACATTGTAAGGGAAAACGTGTAAGGTGTACAAATGAATACTTATCTATTCATTTGTACTGTTTTATAAACTCGTATAACAAATTAAGCTTTTGTTATGTGAATAAATGCAAAAAAAGTTTAAAATCATCTTTTTTGAACAAGACTGTGCACAAATAAGGAATTGGACTTTTGTTTCACACGCAGTGAACGGATTATAAATATTGCTTAATGTATGTACACATTAAATGTGAAATATTATTTCTTTAGAAGAAATAAAATAAGGAATGAAAGGAAAAGTATGTACAGCCTTTTTTTTTGTTTATTTAAAGAAAAAGAAAAATGACAAAATACTTATTTTGTTTTACTTATTTTTGTTTCACAGCAGAGTAGCTAACTACTCAATCTGTAACTTTATTACAGCTTGAGTAGGCGTTCCGATGTTGAAAATATAGGATGGCCGATCTTTTCTGCAGACCTAGTTGTTCATGGCAGTTTTCACCTGTCCTTTTTTGTGGAACAGCCAAACCATAGAGTGATGGATGTGCACAGGATGGACTGAATAATGCTCATGTGAAAGATGACAATTGAGGTGCTATAGGAAGATGCTGGATAATCTCATGACACAGTGTTTTTGATCATGGGTTTCATTGGGTATAAATACTTTTGCAAGTATTCAGTTCCCATAATGTGATCTCTTTGTCAGGTCAGAGAAGGGAGCTTCATTTCTAAGGACACAGTATCACTCAATCAATCAATCAATCAATCAATCAATCAATCAATCAATCAATCAATCAATCAATCAAATTTTAGTTGTATAGCACATTTCAGCAACAAGGCATTTCAAAGTGCCTTGTTGCTGAATAAACACAAAGTCATGCGTCATAGAATCAACAAAACATTACATGAAGTCAAGTGCCATTATTACATTTGTAATTGATTACGTTTCAAATACAACTCTAAACAGGTGGGTTTTTAGTCGAGATTTAAAGGCACTCAGCATATCAGCTGTTTTACGGTTTTCTGGAATGCTGCTTCTCGTTTGGCTCTGGGGATGCAGAGCAGACCAGAACCAGGAGACATGAGGGGTCTAGAAGGTTGGTAGAACAGCAGCAGTAGATTGTGAAATTTCATCCATACTTTTTTCAATGAGCACTATATAGCAGGAGCTTCCCTGCTGAAGACGTGGTCTCACATCTGATTATACTTCAGTATGGGGTCTCTTCAGAGTACACAAGGGGAAGGACATGATGTGAAAACTACTCTGTAAAGAATACCGTCTTTGTTAGCATAAGTATGTTATAGAGCCCTACCTAAAGATCACTGTTTCTGTCTTTGTATCAGCATCTAATAATATCTACTAATTTAGCAAAGGAAACAAGCAAGAGGGAAGCAGATCTGTACCCTCTTGCTTGATCGGCCTGTTCATTATTTGGCCCTTCGACAAGAGAATTTAAAAATAGAAAGGTTGTAGAAAGCTTCATGCACCTTCTAACCCCGCACAGTTCCTATAATGAGAGACCTAAATTTAGCTGTGGAGGATTGGGAATGCATGATCACCTGGTTTAATGTGGAAGAAACTCCGGTCATCACATGCGCTTTGGCTCTCAACTGGCCAGCTTGCATTAATGGGCTTTTTCGTCTGAATTTTCTCACGTGTGAGGCAGCAAGTGATCTTTTTGCATGTATTAGTGCATCTCAAACTTCCTTTTGTGTGGGAGGAAATTAGACACTTTGAACTACCTTATCTTTTACTTCTCGTTCAGAGATTTTGTTAAAAAAAAATATTTACGCAAATATTTTTATGAGTAGTTATTCTTTCTGTACCTGAAGAGTTTGCTTACTTTCTCCCCTGGTGGTGTTATAAAGCAACAGAGGTGCTGAGATCCACTTGCATGAGCCAAAACTATTAATTCAAAATAAATCCTGACGCACATTTGAGTGTCTCTCATAACTGAATAGCTGCTCATCCAGGATCATTAGTAATGTCACTCACTGCCACTCTCAGTCCCTGTATCAAACAAAATCAACACCTCTGTACAAGAAGGGTTTGTTTTTTGCGTTATAATTAGAGTCTCATGAGATATGAAGTGAGGGATGGAGAGAGGAGGTTAGCGAAACTGTGGTCCGCACATTGACACCTTCTCTACATCACACTAACACGGAAAATTTTAACTGATATGCAGTGTTGTGCTGGATAATACGATAATAATGAATGAACAAACAGCAGGGTCCAATAATGTACTGCACCCTTTAGCTCTGATTACATTATCTGTAGATTTTTAAGTTTACTCTTGTCAGATATCTTATTTAAATGTTTTTGCCACAGTCTAGATGATGTGGAAGTGGGGGCACAGCATGTAGTCTTCTCTAGCACACGACAAAGATAAAATTAGCTGATATCTGCAGCCAATCCAGTGCTTAAAGAACCATCTTCTACCATATTTTAAAGGGGATCTAAGAAATTGGGTATGTTAAAAAGCCACTAATTTTACATTGCAGTACTCTCAGATTACTTCTAATAGGTGCCCTTTATATGCCTTTCCTTATTTTTATGCTCAGACTAGATTGAATACAGAAGCACCAGTGTCTCTGTGCAGCAATGAAAGCCATAGAAGAAATGTTACAGGAAGACAGACTTGCAACTTTCCAGGAAGTAGCTTCATGCAGGACATACCTCATGTTTTGCTTTGTTGATTTAGTCTTCCAACACATCTGATTTTTATGCTTCCTCCAGTGATGTAAATCAACATATGAGGTTACATATAAGGACAAATGTTGGCAGTCATTGTTTGCTTTACCATCTTCTTATTAATTTTATCTGCTTTTGAGGCAGAAAGCTGGTAATTGTGGCTTAACATAGTCTAACCTTTTCTAAAACGAAAATAGAAATTGTGTAATTATTATTGACCCCACAAAGTAACTGATTGATTGATTTCACTCAGAGCTCAGTTTTTTATGTTCAATTTTCTTAGTGGTGATTTTTTTTTTAACTCAAAAATGTAAATAAAATAAAACTAAGGAAAAGAGTGATGAAAAAGTCATCTTTGACTTGATGTCTTTTGTCAATTATTTTTTCTATTTTGTTAACTATTTGCCAGTGAACAGTTATTATATCTAATTTGCAATGTTTTACATTTTGTCAAATTCACAAAAAAGTAGTTCTTTGATGACACATTTTCTAAAAAAAATCTAAAAAGTTTGGAGTGGGTATGTATGCAGCCTCGTTTAATGGACTGAACTTATATAGCACTTTTTCCGATCATTTTTGACCACTCAAAGCGCTTTACACTAGAGTCACATTCACCCATTCGCTCTCACAAACGTTCACACACCGATACGCAGATCAGTAGGCAATTTGGGGTTAAGTGACTTGCCCAAGGGCACATCAACATGAGGAAGCTGGAATTGAACCTACAACCTTCCAATCACAAGACAACTACTCTTCCCATAGAGCCACTGTCACCCACAGTCTGGTAACCCTAAATAAAACACAAATAATTGCTTTCTGCAATCATATATTGGTCTAAACAGAGTCTACCTGTTTAGACCACTATGTCATAGTGTAAATACATCTGTTCTGTGAAGACTTCAGACATTTGTTAGAGAAATTTAGTGAAGCCAAAAGGCTCATAGTAACACTGGAGAGATCCAAAGTTCAGGTGGGAATATCTGTTGACAGCTGTTGGCGAATGTTAGTCAAACACTCCACAAAACTGGCATTTATGGAAGGATAACAAGAAATAAGCAATTGTTAGAAAAAAGCAAAAAGAAGCCTCATTTGCAATTTACAGTGTTAATGAAAAACCAAATGATGTTAAATGGAGTAATCTGGAAATATAATATGTTAGAGGCTATAAAACATTTGAGACTAAGATGAAGGTTCACCTTCCAGCAGGACAGCCCCAGTCACATAGCCAGAGCTGCAATGCTATGGTTTAAGATCCAAGAATACTCGTGTGGTAGAATGGTTCATTCAAAGTCCTAACCTAATCTGAAACAGAATATGTGGTAAGACAATTGAAAAACAGAGAGAGGCTACATTGTACATGTAGCCTCTGAAGGCTTGAGGAAGAAACCTCAGAGACATACCTTTAAAGACACCCAGCTATAACTTGGTTTCACACCACACTTTTGGGAAGAAAAAGTTGAGAGCTATTCATCATTTTCCTTTTACTTCACAAACACGCAATATTTGTGTTGGTGTATTACATAAAATCTCAACTAAATATGTTAAAGTTTTGTGACGTGACATGATAAAACATAAATGCTTCAAAAATGACAACCCCCACTTTTTCTGGGCCTTAAATACATCATGTTGTTTGATGCACATTGTTTTTCATTTAGTAAAGAGAAAATATGGGACATATGCATAGAGGATGGAAAATAGGCATCAAATTTAGATGGCTGCTTCTACCTATTCTCATCTTAGGTAGATTTAAAGTTAATTAATTTTTAGCAGAAATACAATTCATGTAGGTAAGTTTATCATTTGTTGGTCATATAAAATGTACCCATTTGTTCTCAGTCACTCTTTGGATGTCATGATTGTTTGGTCTTTTTAAATTTAACTACAACAGCTCCTCAACGTGAGCTTACAGTAGCATACTTACTCCCTAAGACCAACTCCCTACTCTTAATGTAATATTTCAGATTTACCACTAGGTGTCAGTGTTGCCCCATGAAAATTTTAGCCCATCGGGCATCAACGTTACTGTTGGATTGCCGGTTCACCCAAAACCTTTAAAAAAATCACACAACCGTTTGAAAAGTTTATTTCTACCATACACAAACTGTACAACACAGCGCATATCTGTTTATTATGAAATAGTAAAAGTAATAGGAAGTTTCCATTTTACAAACTACCCCAACTGAAAAAAACCATTACATTTTAATGTAAAAGAAAAAAAAAAGAAAATACAGTACAATTTCATACTAATATCGTTCCACAAAAAGAGCATTTTCACATTACAAAACATCAAATACTAACAGGGAGAAGAAAAAATAAATGAATATTATTCACAAAACTTCCTGAGCAAACAACGTGTGGTTTAGGAATAATAATAATTAAAAAAAAAAAAAAACGTATAAAGGATTAAATTTAAAGAACATAATTGGGTTTTTAAAAGATTAAAATTCTTCTGTTTGGATAAAATATGGTTTCAATTTTCTGCAATTTGGCTTTCTTTGCTATTACAATGTTTGCTTTTAAAACCGTCAAGGCTACATTGGACTAAAAATTTAATACATATTGCTTAAATGAATATTATGCATTTCCAACTCTTGGATTAATTTCAAGCTGAGAGACTAAAAATATATGGAGGTGTAAAGTAAATACAATGTTCCCTTTTCTTCTACTTGTTGATCTAATGGAGACATGAAATATATTGGTACAAAAGTGCTGCTCACAAAAACAACTGATCAGCCTTTAACAACTGTTTATCTGTGATGGTTAATTTAAACCAAATTGCCATTTTTTTTCACACGGTTTTAAAATAGTTATTAAAATGTGCCAATAGGATATTTAAACTCTGATAGCTGTTGAAATGCGAAGACCTGTGAGGAGCAAAGAGTAAAATAAAAGCCAAAGAAGAAGAAAAAAAAAAACAATTTCAGTCTCAGTCATACTTTAAGAACCTGACTCAGTGATTACAGCTACTGAAACACCAGTTTTCAAACAGTCATCAGGAACTTGTCCTCCTATGAAAATAATTGTACTGTAGAATAAATTAGACACCATCCACGTAATACTGTCCTACCACAAAACATAGTACTTGTATATTTTCATGGATTCATATACATTTAGGCACATACTATATGCACACTTCAGCGTGTGTGCACAGAAGGCAGTTTAATATCTATATTTCTGTAAAAAAAACAAAACATTATGACAAAGTGAATTTTTGATTTTTTTTTTTTTCTTTTTAGATGCGCTCCTTTTGGGCATAAACTCACATTCGCTTCCCTAAATGATGCTGCATTCTCACCCCGCCTTGAGTATAAAAAGGTACAGTACTCTTGCATTGCATTTTGTTTTATTATTATCACATATTATTTTTTTAATCTCACTTTGTCTAATACATTCAGTTCCCAATAACAAAAGTGAAAGCAATGCCTAAAACCGGTGATACTTAGTTTTGGTAGGGTTTTTTTTTTTCGTTGAAGGGAAGTTAAACTCATAAACTAATAAGAAGAGTAATAATAGACTAGCTTTTCGACACTAGATGGCGAAAGTATGCCATTAAAAACTGGAATGTGCTTTTGTGTAATTTACAATGTGCAGAAAAACCAACAGATTTCTCAAATATTAAGCATTTACAGTTCAAGAAATAAATAAAATCTGAGGAAATAAATACACTGAGGAACAAATATAGTAATAAATACCAATAATATAAGAATGACATAAACACATACAGATTAAAATCAAGCAAATCATACAAAATAATTAAGTGCAAGAGGGGATAAAAATAAAATAATCATAATATAAAATCTCACCAGGATAAATGCAGAAACGGTAAAAGCATTACAAATCTGGCTGGTAATTTTCTCAGTGCAGCGTGTTTACCGGGAAATGCCGAACACATTTCCAAAAGCCTTGTCTTATACATGCAGCCGAGCCAGCACTCTTCAGTGAAATAGAGCTATCTAGTGCCATTATCCCAAGTCAAAGGAACCTCTTGCAGCTTAAACATGGATGCCCTTAATAGCCTGTTTGATATTATCCAAGAGGGCCTTGCACTCCGGGGAGTATTCATGCTCCGAGTTGTTGTACATATCAGTTAATGTGTTCACATAGGCTTCAAAATTATGCTCACTGATGGGTCCCTGCAACAAACAAGTTTGACCATTAGTGGAAACAGTGCAGCAGAAAATGACAGTTTGAAGGAAACTAGTTTTCACTGACAGGTTCGACAGATGCAGTGTGTGGTCAAAGCTTACTGTACCATTTGAGGCAGCTGAATGTCTGTCAGGCTGTTAATGAGAGCTTGGCTGAGGCGAGCAAGCTCCTTCAGAAGGCTGTTATTGTGCTGTTCGATCATCTTGTTTTCCTCCTCAATTGTCTTCAGGTTACATTCCATCGACGAGATCTGCTTTCAGGTTCAAAACCGAGAAGAGGCTCATCAGCAGCGATCACCCTGAACTGTTGCTTTTGAACACAAGCTGTGGGAGTAAATACTTACCTGTGTTTGGAGGTGCATCATGTCTTCTTCAATTTTCATATTTGAGTTGTTCAATTCCTTGATTTCATGATCCAGATGGTGAATGTCCTCTTTGTTTTCAACGCCTATATTGAAAACAGGTATTATAGTTAAAAGTTTTTTTGTTTTTTTAATGTAAACAATAACATTCAATTTTGAATTAACTCACCACTGCTGGTTTTCAGTTTGATAGTCATCATCTCCTCTTCTGAGTGCTTTTTCTTGATGCTCTGTGCATTCAGCGGGCACCCTGACAAGCTAGTTAAGCACAAATAACAGTTTAAGTTTGTAGGACACCACCAAATCTACATAGACTCATAAAGGATAGAGATGCAAAGAGAAATTGTTGTTTTAGCTTGATCAGCCCTAACTGATGACAGGCCAATCAGAAATGTAAAAATCCAATCTTTTTTTTTTTACGATTGGTGAGTAGGCCAAATGTAAGCACAGCAGCCTTCTTTGGTGTCGATACTTCTATTGAGTAAGCAACTATTAACGTTAGCTACTTTCATTATCACAGAATTTTTAATTTTTTTTTTTAGAAAGGATCTTACTGCAAGAATGCAGATATACCAAGTACAGTTACATCTGTGACCCAGTTAAGTGCTGGAGTCTTCTGGACTAGAGGAAATTCTATACAAGTACAGACTCCTTACCATTTTAAAGTTGTATAAGAAATATATTGATTACAATAAAATTAAATCTTTTATACTCTTTCTTATCACATCATTACAAGTCCCCACTATTTTCTGTCTTCTTCAAAATTTTATTCACTAAAATTGTACATATGTTTGTGTCATGTTGAAGCCAAGCAGTCTTCTGTAATTACTATATTGCAAACATTGCTTTTGCAATGACGACGCAAGGTTTTCAAGCAGATAACCGGATGGCTTATTTAAGTACAACAAAGTTTTTTGTTTTGTTTTACCCTTTTAAACTTTTTGCGTTTGTCATATAACATCTTGGATTTGGAGATGCAGGCAGCTTTTGGGAAAACGTGGAATAAAGGCCCATTTGTGCTGAAGAATACAGATGGAGTATCTGTCCAGATTCATTGTTCAGTCCAAGAAGACCTTGATAGAAATGATGGAGCTTCCCCATAATCATGCTGCACAGACAACCTCTGTTTACTGCAGTCTTTCTTTTTATGTCTCTTTCTGAGGCTGCACACTATCAAGATGGCTTCCACTGTGGGCTGTGATGCTTAGCAAAGTTAGAAACAGGTTTACCTATTTCCACACATAAAAGGAGCATGAACGGATCTTTAGGGTTAAATATTAACACTCTAGGTTGTGAAGACTGTTGTATTCATAAGACTGTGTAAATGCTGCTAAAATGATCAAGTAATGGCCATGCAGCAAGGAAAGAAAAAGCCTATAAATTTTAGTTGATAAGTAGAAATCAAAAATTCTACCACTCCAAGCTTTACAAAAATCAGAGATCGGAAATTGGTCACAAAATTTGGATCAGTGCACCACCAGTAAATGTGGCAATGTACAGTAAAGATGCAACATTACAGCCAGCAGTTATGCTGAGAGAGGAAATGATAAACAAGTGACCTTACCTTCGGTGAGTGGCAAATACATTATTGGCATGTCCGAGGCCGTTGCAGCCAGGCAAGGGACAATGGGGCAGTTCTTGCTTGTTAGCCTTCCAGGCAAAGGGCAGGCCATTGATGGACGACTCTTTCTGTCTTTTAGCAGCTAGCGGACAACTGCCTGCACTGCGGTGGGATGTGTATTTCCCCGATATATGGCCCTGCCCGTCACATCCAATCACGGGACACCTACAGGTCAAGAGATGTGTATACTGAAATGCTGCACACACTGCCAAAAAAGTATAACAGGCTTGCATTTAGCAACAGTTATATGCTATTGTTTTCTTGCAGTACAAAACAGCTTTATTGTTAAACTCCAAAAAATAGATTATTAAAAAAAATTCACTTTCAATAACTAGACCGGAAGATTTTTTAACCATTACCTTGATTAATCCATCCAAATGCTGATTAAAAACGAAGTCAAAAAACTCCACAGACTCAAATAATCACATTAGCTGTAAGTTATTAATCCACTAAAACTTGGATTGGAATTAGCGCTCTGCTCGGGTTAGTGCGTGCATTTTGCGGTGAGCAACATTTGTGTCTGGGGGGGGAAAAAAAACATCAGCACAACTCATGCTGAATGTTATTAAGAGTTTGTCAGTTGCATTTCCAGGCCTGTTTTCTGCAGGTCAGTAATGGAGTGACATGAATTACAGATAATTGTCATGTTCCCCCCTCATGCGAAAGAATGTAATTTGGAGGTGGCTAACCCATTCCCTTATTGATAAAGGTGAAAGGTTGCCTGAGATGATCCAAACTGCACACACACTGTGGAGTGCTGCCTGCAAAAAGCCTGTTTCAGCATTTTGTTACTACACAGCATGGCCTCACTTATAGGACAAAACAACATCAGTCCCCATTACTTACATCCACCACAGGTAGGTAGCTTGATGCAAGGCACCCAGACAATGGAGGCATGCCATATGGCTCACTATTTACAATAATCTAGGGACATTTGTTACCATCCCCCGTTTCTCTCTTAATGTGTATGAGATCTACTCCACTATAATTCCTAAGCTCATGGCCTTGCATTAGTAATTAAAAAGAAAAAATCGGGGTCCAGATGTAGAAGTAAACAAGGGCTCGTATATCTGACTTTGGATTTAAACTCCAAATCAATTACATTATTCTTTTTTTTTTTTCAATAACACTTTCACAGACAACAGTGATTAGAGCAAATGAGTGCCGTGCCATCATCAGTTCGACATTTTCTTAATGTAATATAATTATAAAGAAAGCACTTGGCGAAAAGTGATAAGCCAGATATCCCATTCAAAAAATAGGACCAACACAAAACCCTAGGGAAAATAAAATCCTACAAAAACACACTGCTAATCCCTCCACAAAATAATTCACTAATGTTGCAGACAACAGAAGTATTATTTTCTTTGTTTAACTACATGACCTCCAGGTACATAACGCATGAAAGCACAATGCCGGTTTTGGTTTGTTGCCTTGTTTTATTTTTATACTAACATAACGGCGGAATGAGGACAGTAAAAAAAAAAATATAAAAAAATCTTACTTAAGCTCCTGCTCATCTTTGTCATCCTTGTTTGGTGTGAGCTTCAAACTTCCTTTTCTGGCACGTGGACAACCTGACAAGCTGAAGATATTTGGAGAAGGTGAAATAACACAAACCTACTGAGAAGTTCCATTAAAGGCTAAAAAGGGACAGAATGCCTACAATTTAGATAGACAGACAGAAAGACAGACAGAGATAGATAGCAGCTAAGTTTTTAAAAACAAGAATTTAAAAAGTGCAGCATGTTTGCTGTTTAAAGTGAGACTTTCACCATCTGCTTGAATGCCACAATTCTGACAAATATATTTCATGCTCAGTGGTGATGGTGCCTTTTTTTTCCCATCTTTCTCTCTCTCTCTCTACCTTCTGTGCGAAGCATAGTTCCCAGTCACATGTCCAGATCCATCACAGCCAGGTGTTGGGCACCTGCAGGTTGAGAGAAACAGACACCAGGTGCTTTTTACAGCATAAAGTGGATTAATGGTAATATGCAGGAAAGCAGCACAAATAGCTAAACGAGTTCATGTTGAGGACATGGAAATCTTGCATAGTGTGTAATGGGAATGAAAGGGATAAACAGATCGGATATGGGGGAAAGCAGAGGAGAATTCAATGGAAGCAAGAACAAGCTGCCTAGTTTTATACGAAAAAGGCTTTAAGAAACAAAAAATACCAGTTTTTAAAGCACATACTTTAGTTCCTGAGAGTTGGCTGCCATCAGTGATTTGAGAGTTTTGTCAGCCAGGGGACATCCAGACACACTGGAGAGGATAAAGAGCTAAGAGTCACTTTAATTCATGCTTTGATCACTGTTGGATTAAATCATCACAATGCATAAATAATACAATATTATTTGAAAACACAACTTCCTCCTCTGGAAAAGAAAACCTTTTCATCAAACTGTCATTTAATATTATGAACTGTGAAACCGGCAGTTTGTGACAAGTTTAAACAATAAGCACTGTTTGCCTTGGCTGCATAACTTTGAGCTGCTGCTAATGAGACTGTAATTAATTGCGCTACCTCCGATGTGATGCATAATTCCCTGTCACATGGCCGCTGCCATCACAGCCTGGGGTCGGACAGCTGCACAGGGAACACAAAGCATTTAATACACAGATTACACCACTTCCCACAGATTTTGCCAAGCTGCGACTGAAATCTTTTATTTGACACTGAGAGCCCTCTCATTGACGTTATAAAGAAACAAGAGTTAGTAGAGCGAGAAGTTTAGTAAATGTTTGTGATCACAGTGCTCAGGATTCGGTGTGGTAATGTCTCTGAGCGTCGTTCGGGAGATCTCAGGGAAAGCTCTGCTGTGCAAAAACTAAAGGGTCCTACTTTTCTGGTGGAAGACCCAGTAGAGTAGAGCATGCACTCTAACTACAAGAGTCAAGAGTTGTGCGAAGCTTTTACAGGGAGAAAACTCACTTTTAAACAGACACAATTCTTCTCCACATGAACCTGCAGACATATCAGTTACAGTCAAATGTGACACAGGGAGTTTCATTTGACCCACTTAAATCAATCTGCTCTTGGGTTCGGAGTTACACTTTTTTTTTTTAAATCATTAATACTGACCATCTGCCGACTAAAAGGGATATTTGATATTTGACTGAATAAAGATGCTGCAAGATGTTTCAGCATTTAACCCTGTATAGCCTACCTCAAAAGCTCCTTCTTTGAATCCCGTAGCAGCAGCTTGGCTTTGGGGCTTAACATACTGCCGTCCCCTGGATAGTGCTGGTCCTCCAAGGACACCTGATCATAATCCTCCTGAAGAGAAAAACAAAACAACAACATGGCTAGAAACTCTCTCTTCACTGACCTAAAAGTCAATAATTAAGAAAATCCTTTTGTAATACTCTTAAAACATTTGCTAAAGGTTAGAGTGCAGCAAAAAGAGATTAGGCCTGAGGACACTCGGGATGTAAACCATACATCCATTTAAAGTAATCCACAAAGTGTTTATGATGCAAAGCCATGGAGTACTGATGTTTGAAATTAAATCCAACAACTTGTATCTACAACAAATAAGTCCCGTCTTTGAAACATAAGAAGCCATATTATGGTTCATTCAGAGTCCCTTGCACAAGAATGTGGAGCACAGAAGCACTAATTTAGCAGTGTAATTAAGTTTGACATATTTTCAGACTTGCTG
Source organism: Girardinus metallicus (assembly GCA_903067095.1). Classification (NCBI taxonomy): domain Eukaryota; kingdom Metazoa; phylum Chordata; class Actinopteri; order Cyprinodontiformes; family Poeciliidae; genus Girardinus; species Girardinus metallicus. The sequence goes on from CAEGAE010084957.1 coordinate 14,000, forward strand.
TCGCTATGTCTTTAATATTGTCACTATAAATATTTTTAAGGCCCTACATGTGAATAAGAAACAAGATTATGTCACTAAAATTAAAGAGAAAGGTGACTTAACTTCTGTTTTAGCAAAACTGTGGGCCATCTTAAAAAATGCACATATTTGTTCAGACTAAATCTTTAAATGTTTTGATTATTTATTTGTTGCAAATATGTTCAAACATTCCTCATTTCACCATTTCTGCTTTACACACATTTTATTACCTTATAAAATTCTTTAAAAAGTATAGATTAAGGTATTACCACATCACTAAAGTTTAAATGTAATTTATACATTAACAAAGTATGTATCCTAATTTGTAAAAGTATTATATTTAACTTTAAATTTAAATTTTACTATTTACCACTCTGCATATTTACTTAAATGTTGCGCAAACAGAAATATGCTTTACATTTAAAGACCTCACTAAAGAACAAGTGAAGCAGTTCAAAAACTATGTCTTTAAAAAAATATAGCATAATTCCAGACCATACAAAACTAATGTGTAGACAGACATATTTTTATTTTTCATATTCAGAAGTAAATTAAGTAAAGGTTTGGTTGTTTATCAAAATTTCAAATTTCAAGCATTTCTAAGAAACCCATAAAATGTATAACTAAATTAACTAGCCAAATTAAAAAATAAAACTGAATGATTTTAACAGCTTAGAATGAATTTTGAATGAACTGTATTACAAAAACTTCATACTATCTAACTTAAAATCATTAGAATGTTTGTTTGCACTTTGTACATTAGAAAAAAATCTATTTTAATGCATTTGAACGATCTGGGCTCTAAAAAATTAAAAGGTTTAGGCTAACTGGTGAACCAATAAATGAATACAGAATACCTATACTGTTCTTAATTCATCTGACTACATACAAAACTGTAATTTGTTTGTTACTTCAGCTCCTTAAATTGTTTGATTTTTATTCTATGAAATATAATATGTAATTTGGTAATAAACTCACATATTGCTGCTTATACTTAAATTTAACTGATGTTTTAGATATTACATTTTACCTAAAAGATTAATCTAAAAAATAAGTGAAACTGTTCAAATCTCACTTTATATGATAATATCTTTTTGAAACTCTTTGAGAAATGTTAGACAATTTGTCAGTTTACAGAATTTGAAGCAAAGATGTTAAAAGTTACATTTCTTTTACTTTTTTTTTTTTAAATAAGTCAAGTAACGTTTGTCAGTGTTTTTCCTGTTTTCATTTGCTTTCAATGGAAATTTCTGGCATTTTTAAAAATCGACAGTAAAAATTGAAAAAATACTTAAAACAGGTGCGGATAAATTTTAATTAAAAATTAATTACTATAAAGCTGAAATTAATGTTTGTCTACGTGTTATAATCCCTTTCTGTCATATCTTCCCCTTCCATCCTCAACAGTTTCATTTGTGTTTTTACATCACAAGCAGCTTTTTACCTCTTTGTCCTGTAAAACATGTGCTTTGCTGAAGTTGACAGGGATGGAGTTCTCCCAGGTTTCTCTGTCACACAGCGGCTGGTAGAAGGCGGGGCCGATGAGTAAACCTCCGCCTTTCGCCAGGGCAGACTCAGGAGGCGGCAACTGTTCGTCCGAAGGTGTTTTGGCCCGGGCTTTTCCGTTCTCTTTGCACTTCTTCATGCTTAGGTCCAATGTCCCATTTTCATCCACCTCAATTAGCATATCCTAAAGAAAAAAATCCCCAAACAACAATTACAGAATCCAGTTGACACATGTAACAACACGTTATAAAAAAAAGTATTCTTTTAGTGCTGCAAGTGATAAACTGTAGGGGGAAAAAAAATGAAAAATGAAAGGTATTTTCTAATTACGATAAGCCAGCAGTCATGCTGTAAAAACTTTCACCCCTTTCTCTGTAAACACGAATAAAATGACTTAAAAACGCAGAGCAAACAACGTATTTAAATAATTCATACAGCAGTTATCTCACACCAGACAAAATACCAAACTAAGCCAGCATTAATTCTGCTGAACACAAAAAAAAATAATCACTGGTGTGTAGTTTTTTTTTTTTTTTTTTTGGTGACAGCTGTATCATCTGTTTTCTAGGACACACAACCAAGATGGCAGCTGGGAGTCAGGGTGTGCGGGTGTTTGTGTGTGTGTGTTTTAGATGGGGGGTTGGGTTGTTGGTTTTAGGTCATCATTATTAAAGCAAAAATTAAAAAGCTTAATGTGGCATAAGTTTCCACTGCTGACAGATGTGTTTGTCATTTGTGCATTTGGTTTTAGTACTGAAACGTACTGGCATAATGACTTATGGCTCTTTTAAGGTATTAAAAGTTGGACCTCATTAGAGGCTAAAATCCTTTTTCCATAAATGAAACCAATTACTCAATCCATATGTTTCATTAAACCCTATCTATGATTATATGGTCAATTATTAATGGTAGTTTGATTAATTAAGAGTAATTTTCGTAAATGTGACTGTCCAGTTTAATTATCCTGCACTGAAAATGGCATCAGTGTGAAATTAAATAACTTGTATTAATTTATTGTGATTTAATGTTAGCAGAAATCTAAAGCAAAAACATTTGCTTTTCTCTCTCTTTTGCTTCATTGAATAACTATAACAGCAGTTTCACACTTTTCTTTGTTTTTTTGTTTTTTTTAAGCGTCTAGATAGATTTCTTTCTGGTATATTTCAAAGTGTAATATATTTACATATGCATATAAGTTAAAGCATCCAGCGACATATAACACTCTAAATATGGCCCCCTCTTTTTCAGACGCGAAAGCTGTTCTTCATTTTGTGTGTCTGTCCAAGACAACTAAGCTGTAAACGAGAACAGATGATTAACTTGCTAACACTGTTTTATTCATTCAGTGGGCTGGTACCTGGTACAGGGCCACATTCTCAGCTCAACAAGCTGGGAGACAAGGATCTGTGCTGTGTAGGTGTGGAAACCTTGAATCATCTACAGTACACAGTGCACGTATGTAACCCACAGAATGTGATCAATATTAATCATGACGTGAGTTGGGAAGTTGTTGAACACAATGCCATGTTGGGCATTCATCACAAACAGAAGACATTTTGATCTGCACACATTTTCTTGCAAAGAGTTTGGATTTGGTGTGAATTAAACTTTTGATATGTTAACTCCTTTTGCTAATTGGCTTAATCCGTTTGAAGGCTTCTACAGACGATCTGGTGTAGACACACAGCCTATGCTGGATCATATAACTAAGCAAAATATCCTCTGCCATCTGCACTGGGCAAGATGCATCTTCAGACATCAGTTCAAGGGTTTTACATGCCAGCTGATGTCAAAACAAAATACAATGCCACATGTTTCACCAAAAAACAAGAAAAAAAAAAAAGAGATGAGCAGTCTAAACGGGAAAAGCCGGCAGATTTTATTTTTTCTTCAGACGTGATGCATTGATGGCCCAGTAAAGACCTTCCTTCCACACTCAAGAGCAAAACAAAAAATGTAACTATATATTATTTTTTATTATTATTAGTTTGCAAACAGCCACATCTGGTTAGAATAATTCATCTCACATTTAACCAGACTGTATTTTAGTTCGCAAACTAAAGATGAATAAATTCAGACTGAATCCCTTATATAAAACTGTAAATCAGCCTTCTGTGTCGCATTTATTATGTCTCTTGAATAAGATCCCAACTTTAACATTGGCCGCATTGTGTACCCATATTTTCATACATTCTTTACATTGTGCACCACTATGTTGTCTGCCTAATCCCCTTTAACCGGACATAAGCAATAAAAAAAACTTGCTTTGTGAAACAATTTTTTTTTTTTTTCTTATGTGTTGTTTTTTGGAGAGCTCTTGCTGCTCCCTAGCACAATGCCATTTTGCTTCTACAAAAGATTCAAGAGTTAAATGGCAGATAAATAAGGAGGTAAAAAACCCCAGATTTTTCTACTTGGTGTCGAGCTTGAACTCTTTGCACTAAAGTCTCTTTTGTTTCCCTTTCATTTCACTCACAAATCAGAGCTCTTTTAGAGAACAACAACAAAGATCTCTCCAATGGCCTAATTTTATTACCTTGGTTGAGGTTGCCAAGGCCTGGCGGCTGATGGTTTCCATGTTCTTCCGGTAGCGAGTGGAGAGGTTAAGAATGGCGGCTGTCGCTGCAGTGGCCTGGAGACTGTCTTCTTTTTTGAATTGACTTGGAGGACTGTGTTGACCAGAGATGGGCAAGCAGCCACCCGAAGCTCCGAGTATGCCAGAATACTGCTGAGGTGCTAAAAGACAAACAATCCAGCCATTTAGCTGCTAAGGCACAATGTGTTAAACTCAAACATCAAAATCCTAAGAAATATTTCAAAGAAATCTTTGTAATACATAGAGTTGAATTTTCATTCGCAAAAAGTATGAAACTTACAGTCAGGGTATTGCAACATTTCCTGGTCTTGGTTGGTCCCGAGCAGTGGCTGTTTGCCAAAGACCTGTGCATCAAAGCTGGCATAATCGAAGCGAATTCGGCTGTACTTGTCCATTTCTTTTGTGAGGCTGGTTTGCAAGGCTGCTACTGGATGAGATAGCCTGTAGTTCAGTTGGTTCATTTCAAACTTCTTTATTAAGCTGATTGCCCTAAAAGTAGGAGAACAGAACAGTGTGCCTTATTGTATAAAAGAATTTACAAACAAAGGTGGCTGAAAAGTTAATAAAAAGCAGTAAAACTGTAGACATTGTGTTTATTCATTGAGGGATGCCAGTGCTTTTGTACAAATGGAGCCTGGAATCTAATGTGTGTTGAAGATCCACAGTCAGGTTGCCAGACTAATTAATATAGAAGGAATGGGCATCCTGCCCATGATATATCCACAGGGAACAAAGAGTTCTGCTCTTTTATCATTCCTAATAGAGAGGAACTCACAGGAGCAGCAAGCGTCACTTATGTTTGCTTGGAAAGCTCAGATTTAGGCTGTGTGTTCAGCTGGGATCAGGGAATGAACATATTCCACTTTTCCTCAATAATGATAGTCTTTATCAGTTTTTTTCAGATGATCTCAGCTGTGTGTAAAGAACTGGGTCCACCACTGAGCTGAAATGTCATTGTTTGTTCGCATGTGCTCACACTGAGCACAGTGAAAGTCCGAAAACATGATCTGGCGCCATACCTCGGCGAGCGGTCAGGTGTTTGTCTGCACTTCAGGCTCTCGTCTTGAGGTTTGGAGACTTTCACTGCGGCGGCAATGGGGCAGCCTGAGAGACTGGTCGGGGAGAGGGGATTAAACACATTAGGTGAGCTCTGTAACTCATCACCAAACAGGGTGCAGGTTTTCTAATGGCTCCTATCTGTGGTTGTACCTCCGGTGGGTGCTACGGTTGCTGTTGACATGGCCCCTTCCTGTGCACCCAGGTGTAGGGCACTTGAGGACATTTTCATGCATTGCCAGGACTGCGTAGACAAAAACAAATAGGCAGACAACATGAGAATTGAACATGCAAGGAAAAGTTATGTTTTAAGATTATAATCAGTGCAAATACAGTACCAAAAGCTTCAATATATTTTAAATGATTTTAGGTAATAAACCAATGTAAAGCAGATAGCGACACTGAAGTGAAAGGAAAATTGTAAATAGTTTTCAATTTCTTTAAAAATATGTGTACAAATAATAAACTTATAGAAGCATCTTTCATTCTAAGTCTTTTGTCCTATTATTGTACTTCATCTGCACATGAGCAGACAGATCATTTGACCCATTATTCTTCACAAAATAGTCCAAGTTCAGTCAGATTGGACAGATCTGAAAACATATGTTTTAAATTTTCCCTCAAATTCTAAACTAGATTTAGATTTGCACTTTGACTGGGCCACTCTAATGCTCCAACTTTGATTTTTTACCATTCTGTGGGAGCTCAGGCTGTAAGCTTCGAGTCTCAAGAATTTTGTATTGTCTAACTGGTCCTGATAGGCACCATATTTACCCGCCCCCCCTTTGTTCAGCTCTGTTCAGCTCTGTTCAGCTCTGTTCAGCTCTGTTCAGCTCTGTTCAGCTCTGTTCGGGTTCCCTGCCTCTGTGGTGGAAAAGCAATCCCACAGCATGATGCTGCTACTGCACTATTTGATAAACATGGTGGTAACATCATGCTGTGGAAATGCTTTTCTGCAGCACAGTAGGTGCAGGCTTTTACACTTTTTACATTTTTATTCGTAAACATTTTTGAAATCCATTAACCATTTTCTTCCGCTTTGATTATATATGCACTGCCTCAGGTTGCTCTTTCTTATAAAAACCAATTGAAACACAAAAATATGCTAAGATTTGAAAACATTTCAGTTATTAATACTTTTTAAAGAAACTGTGCTCCATATAACATCATACATTTCTGTGCATTAACTGATGTTTCACAGAACAAGAAGAAAGATCCTGCAGGGACATAATGAGGAGGAAAAAGCAAAAAGCTGTTTGCTTATTGAGTAAAATGCTGTTATGTGGCCGAAATGTAAACAGCTTAGCAAAAAGAGGAGCGAAAATAAGACAGATTACATTCTTTAAACCAAATGCGTTGTTAAAGGTCCGCTCTGTATCCTTAGAAAGTTCTCCTCTGTACATATCCGCCAATTAGTTTATTGGAGTTGTCTATTTATTTTTGAATTCTTGCGCCTGGAAGCCCTTTGATTTGCAAATACAGCCTGCAGTCTAAGAGCATGTGCGTTTTTGAAAACTTAATTACTTTTTCTGTTCCCTTTTGTAACATTACCGTTTAATGTTCAATGTTTGTTGAGTTATATTGAAATGACTTAACAATCGCCAATGTGGGGGGAAAAAGGAGAATTCAATATTCAAACATTATGAGTAAAAGAAAGAAAATCCTTTAAGTTTATGTGTAAAGTTTTTTTGTTGCTCATCTTTGAACTGAACTAAATGTATAAGCAGGCTTTTCGTGTCTTTTTGCTTTTGCTAAGAGGTTTTCAATTACTGCGGCTGATTGTAAATGGTAAAACCAGAGGGTTTTTTTTTTTCTTAAATAAAAATCATCCCACTAAACGACGTTGCTTCGGTAACTCACTCTCAGGGGGAACTCGGACTTTGTGAGGACATCCAGACAGACTCCTGTGATGTGGGTACAGGCCCGTCACATGACCGGTGCCATCACAGCCGGGGGTTGGACACTTTATATCCTTTTTATCTGTCCTGGGAGAGTCTACAGACATAGAAAAAGAGCAGATTTTCACAGAAAGTAAAACGGAATTGTTTCTGTTTCAAACATAAAAAAGAAAATTAAATCTACACGGTAAGATTTTGCAATGTTAGTATGTATAAAACATTTAAACCAAAAGATTGAAATATCATGCACCGGCAAAACCGTTTTGCACTACATGCATCTATTAAGCTGTCGTTTTAGTTAAGGCTACAGTTTAACACAGAGCATTCACTTCTTAATGCCCATCCATCGAAAGATTACATCCAGGATTACACATTTATCTGCAGTCATTTGAAGAATCCGAGGGAAACATGAGAGGTACTTTAGCAGGATTTAAGACTTATGGTCATGGTTAAATATCCAGTTGATTCCTATCAAAATCCAATATTCTGAGTAGTACCAATTCCATATTAAAAAAAATGTTCTTCTTTATATTTTAGTCTGTTTATTTATTACCTCACTTGTTGCCAAAATGTTTTTAGTCCTTAAGAGGATTTCCATCCTTTGATTCCCCCGCTACTCTCCTGCATATGCTTCTTTTATTCCTTTCAAATGTTTTTTGGCGCACACAATCTTCTAAATAACAAGTCATCTATCCGATTTACGCTAGATGGAGGATTCTGTTTTTTTTATTATTATTTTTTTTTTATTCTTGAACAATATCAGACAGTTCCAGATCATTTTCTTAGTGTTAATACCTTTGCCTCCATGGTAGTTGAGCCTGCTCTCTATGTCCATCATCCTATGGTGCCTTCTCTCGCTGGTCATCTGCTCCAGCAGGAATCGATCCATTTCTCTGTAGGCGTGGTGTAGGGCCTGCCTCTGCTCCGTCTGCAGGGCAATGGCCTGCTCCAGCAGGCTCAGGTTCACTCTTCCTCTGCTCATGTCAAGGCCTCTGTCGTGGAGGCCCAGAGCCCAGCCGTCGAGCCTGGGAAGCCTGTCTGCCTCTGCCTCCCCCTCGCTGTCCTCCTCAGCGGGGAGCAGCCTGTACCTTAAAGCTTCGGCTTGGAAAATGCTCGCTCTGCCTATCGGACTGCCGAGTTCAGACTCTTCCTTCATGTGGCTGTTTCTGCCTGGAAGGTCTTCGGAGGCTCGAGAAGGGCTGCAGTTTGAGCTGTGGTCTTTGGTAGACAGAGACAGGGGCTCCCACTCAGCTTCCCTCATGTCTCCGTATGGACTCTGCGGCGATGAGGTGCCGCTCATCCTGTCTTGACTTTGGTCCTCTTCTTCATTGTTAGGGAACTCCTCATCCTCCTCCGCCATTAGATGCTCAGAGGTGTCCAGCTCGCACTGGGGTGAGCCGTTAGACGTAACTTCAGGCCATCTGAGCAAATCGGAGTTGGATGCAGCATCCAGGCAGCTGCTTTTGTCAGCCGCTCCATTCACTGCTTTAGAATTTACATCTGAAACAACAGGACAACATTCATTACTGCATTGCATAGTGAACTTGCACTGTTTTTGCCCCTCGCATAATAAGACTTGCATTTCTTTAGTAATCTTTAGCAAATCCCTTAAAGGTTTTAGGTTTTCTCTTACTTCTCTAATAATAATATTCAGAGAAAAACATGTTTTTATAAGCATCAACAGGGATTTATAACATTTATACATGCTGCAGAGGAATGATGATCAACAGTCACAAGGTTGCACAATTTCCAAGCAATTCCGACTTATTTTTCAAAACATATGTAAAACCTTCCTTCTGGTAGTTCAGCGTAAAAACCTGACATAAGAAAAACAATTGCTTTTCACTTTGTTGTTGTCTCCATCTAGAGCAACAACTCAATAAAGATTTAGAACAAGATTATGAGAGGATTTGCAGGACATGGGCAGTACACAATTTTTTTTTTGTCTAATTCATGATCTGCGTTTTAAAGTGCAAGCTGAGGAGCAACATGTTGTCTGTCAAATCAGATTTAAGGAGCAAAAAAGGATTTAAGGAGCAAAAAAGTGCTGTTTCTAGGAATAATCCCCCCACTTTTTCTAGAGGAAAAGTGGGGGATTAATTAAAACACAAAATTAGAAATTTGGAAAAAGTGAAATTAAAAATATAAATTAACATGAATGCTTAAACAGGGCAGAAACAAGTTGTTTGTGTTGGTAAAAAAAAAATGTAATATGTTGACAGCAGCTCTGGTCTAATTTCCATGAAATCTCTAAATTAATAAACATGACCTTAAACTGCTGAGGAATTTATTAATTTGGCTTATTTTCATTTCTTTTTTTTCTTTGAATACTCATCCACTGTTCATAAAACTAGTGACCCTCTGCACTTTTACACTGAAAATAAGGACCTTCCAAAATTCTGAAATATGTAAAAATACAAGTCTTCCTACTGATAGGAGTGAATATGACTGAAAATGTAAGCAAAGTGTTTTATGTGATAATATTGAAATTATAATATAGTAGAATATGTGTTGGGTAGCAGTCTATTTAAATTATATTTCTGTTTTATATGCCAGTAAATGTCAGAATGGATGTTATGAGATATTTTTTTCTTTGTTTTTTTTTTTTTTTTTGTATAAAAATCAGCATGTAGTTAAATTCCTCTGCTCTGACATGATACCATATATAGCATATCTTGTGACATTACTGATTATTAAATTCTGGATATAGTTTTACACATCCTTAAATTTTACAGCCATATTAAAAAGAAATAAATCTGTTTTCTGTGGGTTATTTTGCAAATAGGTCGTTAATATTTCATTTGCATTAACCCACAGATCCTTTATCATTTAGAATAAATCCCAGTTACATGTACAGAGGGCCAGAAGATTTTAGGAAATGCCGATCCGGTAAAGAGACAAAGAGGGTTAGGGTTATCCCTGAAAATGAATCGGAGACAACACTTTACTAACACTGCTGATCATGTTAAGTCATGGTCAGTGATTAACAAAGGAAAGCTATCATCTGGATTGATTCAACAAAATCTCTCCTGATCCCCAAACCATTTAAACTTATGTGTTATTAAAGCTCTTTAGACTGTGAAGGTTTTTTTGTATTTTTTTTTTTTTTTACTTTCAGCAGGCTGAACTGGAGGTCTGTGTATCCACATAAGTAGCTGGACATTAGAGTACAAACTAAAAGTGGGATTCAGTGGACTGAGAAGATTGATAGATATGGATTGCGAGAATCAGATCACATGGTGCAGAGAACGATATAGAAACAGGCATTAGCAAAAAGCTGAGACTTAATAACAAAAACTCTTAATCCTGACCAAAAGAGCTTTAAAATCACAGGCATTATGTGGCGCTCATAAAACAAAACTACCTATCAGTAAAAATACAGGATTTGGGGCTTTGTTGAGTAGGAGTGACTTTTACTTGTCTGGCTCAGGCAACATTTCAGTGGGTCAATATTTCCTACTGAGAGCAAGAACAGAAAAAAGAATGTCTAAAGGCAAACCTTGTTGAATGAAAAATTAAAGTCAGTAACACGTATTTACATTTATGAGGCAAGGGTTTTTGTTTTTCATCCAGATGGACTCCCAGGCCTGACACAGCCGCATACAGTCAGACACACACACACACATTGAAGTGTAGTGGAAAAAAAGGAAAGAGACGGAGGAAAAAAACTTGGATCCCTCCGCTGGTTTGTGTGTTGGAACAGGTGAACAGTTTGTACTCCAGAATAGCCATTACCAGCACTCTGCAGCAGGGCTGCAGTTGGCTGGAGCTGAACGCAGCGTGGCTCAACAAAACAAGAGGCTTATTTTTTCCTCCCTTTTTGTTAAAATGCAGATATGACCAGCTTCTCTCCGCAAAAACAACAAAAAAAATTTCTTACAGCTTCCAGTCCACTTTTCCAATTTTTTTTTTTTTTTTCACAGAAAATAGCCCCACAAATCTGACAATAACAGCAAAATATGCCGTGAATATGCTTAACAATATTCTTGTTGTTGTTGTTTTTGACACATTTCAGATTTATCTTTTGTAGTTTTTGGTATTTTTTTAGTGTGTTTTAAACTAACTCCACTGAATAATAAGTTTATATGAGGAAAAATAAACAGCAGTAACCTGAATATAAACAGTGAATTACTTAAATCACTGTAATGTAATATGAACCCAGGAAACAAATAAATTCCATTTAGAATAAATCCACACAATTTTGGTGAGCTACTCTCCAGGTCCATTTAACTACACACATGTGTACTATAATGAGCCGAAGACATTATGCCTAATTATGTATTAGACTGTGTTAGAGGGCCTAACAAAAGCTTTTGAAAGGGACAATTACGTTTGTTGCTTAGTTACATCGTTAAAAATATACCGAATCAGTGCAGATTATAGTGGGCGAGAATGCACATGTACGCCATGAGCGTCGTTGCCAAAATGCACAAAATTCAGCTAATCCGGAAAAAATTATTATTTTTTTTCTTCTTTTGCAATGGACGGGCGTATAAGTGGTGTATCTGAACTGTTAAAAAATACAAGCCAAAAAATAAATAAATATAGTGATACCATCAAAGAAAAGGGAAGTTTTAATTTAAATCAAGTCAACTGGTGCACGCCTCCATTCAGTTTTTATTGTATGGAATCAATGGGTTTGGCTTAGCTATTAAAAAAGGACAGATGAGGGGTCTGAAATCTGGCCTCATCAAGAGGAGGTAAAGCCACGCCAAAAATATCATGGCAGATCAGCTGTCAAAACTTCAATTTGTGGACGTGAGATACAACTAATATGGGCCCAGCAGTGTAGTCTTTCACTTCCACTGCACAATGACTGCGGCTGCTGGCTGATGGCAGAGGGAGGGGAAATATGAATGCAACAGATGGGATTTTAAAATTCAGCGTCAATTGTTCATCAAAACAGACAAAACAACAGGACATCTGTTTACCTGCTGGAGTGTCAATGTTCCTCAGCTCTTCTTTGTCCTGTGGCGGTGCCAGGTCCTCGCTCTCCTCTTCACATGCGTCGCTGGGGCTGTAGTGGCGGGGTTTCATCAGCAGGGACTTTCGCTTATTGACAGGGGCGCCCTGCACCCCATCCTGGGCGCTCCTCTTCCTTGCCACGGACCCATATGGGCTGGACAAAAAAAAGGGGAGGACAGCAGAGGCAAGAGAGGAGTCAGGATTCTCATTTTAAACTGTGACAATGCTCAACTTTTATGTATATGCTAAAAAGTAAACATTACTTATGATCTGCGTTAAGACATAAAGAAATTGTTTTATTTTGTAAAAACCTTACCTGTGGCTTTCAGTGACCCAATCCACCAGGCCTGTGAAGCAAAGAGCAAGAAGTATTAGAGGTAAAGTCGTGTTTATGTTTCCACCACAATGGCGTAGCAACTGTCAACATATTTTTTTCATCAAAGCTCCATGGCCACTCACAACTTTTGGACTCTTGCTAATGAAATTTTACGATGTCCAGTAAATATTTGTTCTGCAGATAATGTCTTAGGGATGATATGACGCTGGCCTTTTCACCATAGATTTTACAACGCCACTGTATCAGCATAATCAGCAGACGGGTGTAGGCGTGGACTCCTCATTGATCTGAAAAAAAACGTCTCATTCAGCCTGCTCACTCTCTGGAAACGCAAAAGTACCTCATCCTTTGACAGCATTGACAACATGATCTAAAAGGCTAAACCTATTTCCCCCGAGGGGGCCCGGTATAAATCTCATTCACAAGTTGCTCCGCCACTCCCATGAAGCTCAACCAACAATAGCACTTTTCATGAGTTTTTTTTTTTTTTTTTTTTTTCTGGAAGGCTTTGCAAGCTTTGCACACTTCCATGATGACATATCCAGTTTAGAGGTTTTCAATAACACAATACACACACACACACACGCACACGCACCTTCACTAATTTAAAGCCCATGTCTGAATTTAATGAAGTTATTCCCCTCTGAATAATGAAATGGCGGTGCAGTGCTCTTCAGACTGTGAAGGTAATAGATAAAACTGACAGTTATAAAGTTGGGTTGTTGAACTGATACCCCTAACCTGTGATCATAAGTGGTGTGTGTGAGTGTGTGTTTCAATATGTGTTGGCTAGTAAGTCCTTAAACCTTAAGGCTGAACTCACCTGTGCTACTGTTGCATGTTTTGAAGGTTTGCTCCTCACCTTCAGTATCCATCTGTAAGAAAATTATCAAATATGCAGATGATATTCCAAATTATTTCTATGACAAAATGTCCCACAATTTACTCACACAAAAATAGAAATAAATACAGAATAAAATAAGTAAAATACAATGAGAGGATAACATCATCAGTAAAGTAGCACTTTAGAAAGTGCCACTTTGCCACAACAGAGGCATCAAGCTTATCATAATTAACTCAAGTCAAAAGGCAATAGTTAAATAATTTTAATCTGATGTTTAAATGAACATGTGGTCTGAACAGTATGGACATGTATTAAAAAAAAAGAAATTGCATTATTAATAAACAAAGTCTCAGTCACCTCTATAGTTTAGCTTGAAACTCAGGACGTTCATGAGAAACTTGTTGATTGACCTTGTGCTCTTCAAAGTGTGTGAATTATCCCATAAATAAGATGAGGTCATATAATTTAAAAATTTTATCCATACAGAAATGGTAAAATCGGCACAAAAACTGAAACCAATTCTAAGCTTTTAGGACCAAAGTCATGTTGTAATGCTTTTTTGCTTCAAGTTAAAAGGCAAGCATTTCTTAAAGAAAATTAGAAAACAAATCTTTTGCTTTTTTAGGGTTTAGCTGATAAACTGGGAGTCCTGAGGGCCACTTAGCCTTAAAATCCATATTTGTGCGCAGTACCACAAACAACTTCTAAAACACTGGTAACATGTAAACAAACCAACCAACATTTGGGGAAAAAAAAGTTCTGTAAGAGTGAGAAAATCATAATGACACAAAATAATGACATTTAAGTACAGACAGGACCTCATAGTGTGTGTTTAGACAAAAATAGTTGCTAAAAACCATCTACTCTCACTGACTGTTGCTTGTGGATCCCAAATAAAACCTATTAAATATAATTATTCCGGGATGGTGGTGGTGTATAGTGGTCACAGGCCAGTGAAATCTGTGAGTCATAGGATATGCTGTTACTTTTCTCTGGTAATGGGAAACATGACTCCTCTCTCTCGTTTGCTGTTGTGATTGAAGGCACTGACCTGTCATACATTTATAATAGGGGAGCAGGTGTGGCAGTGATGGACCTTAATTTCCTTTAATAAACCTTTTATGTGCCACACTCTTAATGCCATGCCGGGCCCTCAGAGGTCCTGCTCATAATAGGTTCATTACTTTTGATTACTACAGCCTATTGAGACAAACAACTCCAAAACACTATAGATTACATTCTGTAAAAATGAGTGTAGCTCATTAGGTTATAACACTTTCCCAAACAGACACACTTCAATATTTTGTATAAATTTGTTGGGTCCAAATGCAAAATATTTTCTTCACATCACCCAACCTGTGATTTCAACACGGATGTAATTCGGTCCGAGTCCAACTGATGTTATTAGTGTAGGTAAATATCCTCATTGGATTATTGTAGACTTTGTTAACTCTTTCTTTGAATGATATTTTACACAGACCCCCGTGTTAATATACAAAAAACAGGTAATTATAGAACAAAGCATAACTTTAATATTTACAAATTTAAAACTTGCTATTATTTATTTATGTATTTGTTTGTTTATTTATCCAGACGTTTTTCAGTTTTATTGTTTTCTTTTTTTTATACAAGTAAATGATCTTTTATTTATGTTTACACACTTAATAAAAGGTTTACATACAACGGTTTACACAGCTCTCTCTTTATGGATAAGCACCCATCGGGAGAAGCCAGGTTATGGTTTGGTACAAAAAGTGAAACATGTTCCAATATCAATGGCTTATTTTTACTGCCTGTCTTTGTCTGTTTGATATTGTGCATTTTTAATAGCTTAAACCAACTCTACAAGAAAACCTATGGATGTCAGGATTTACTTATCTATCATGTCATTGGAGTTGATCTTTATGATTAACTCTACTTTTACATATTTTTGTGTGTTTAAAATTGGTACAAGTAGTGAAATTAATTAAGTCTATTTCCAATGTTTTCACCTATTTTAATACATTTGTTTTAAGACTGTAACCCAAAAAGAAGAGAAATCTTCCCCCTGAAGCAGTTTTGAATCAAGCAAAAAAATCAATATAATTGATATAAAGAAAAAAGAGAATCCAAAGTGTGTGATGTGTTTGTAGTCCAAAAGTAGTTGCAGTTCTTAATTTTGATACATTTAGCAATGGAAAATAAATCATTTTCTAGAATTTGGCTTGCCAATTTAGTTAGCTATTTCTTTCACCATAAAACAAAATTCATCTGAGACAACAATGTAACTACAGTCCTTCATTACGTCAAAAAAGCAAGTTCAGCTACATTAAAGAGTTTATCTGCCAGCCTCCCACAGCTCTCTTGATAGGCGAAAACCTATCTCAGACTGTGATCAGCGCAGTCAAAAGAGCACTGACTCCCCTCCACTTACAGACTGAAGCCTATTCAAACAGTTACATAAACCTTGTGTCTTTTTCCATCATCTAATAAAACTACATACAAAACTTTGCTCTGTGACAGACCATTCACCTTTGATTGCGGTTTTCCGGGTGCACTGAAGGATAAGATGCCAGATCCACACTGTTCACCCCGGCTGCTGTTTTCAAGTTTGTTTTCTCTCAGGAAGTGATCGTGTAATTCATTATCTGTGACAGAAAACACAAAAGAATATACACTTTTGAGGTATTGGCTGAAACTTTTTCTTAGAGGGAAAACTGCAAGATCTGGAAGGATTTTATGAATTCATCTGTTGTTTCACAGTGTGGAAACGTTCACTTTCATATCTCCAAAGAAATAAGGAAGAGAATGCAAATTGATTGCTTGACAGAGATCAAATTGCTTGCTTCTAATTAATACAAAATATCCAAGAGGGAAAACAAGGATGAACACAATGAGTACATTAAGCCTCTTCACTTCACAGATCTTATTATAGAATTATTTATTTCTGTTAGCTTTTGAGAAAGAAAAAAAGAGAGAAAAAGCACACATCTTCTTAATTATAGCTCACAGAGCATTTCCCCAGAAAAACAAAATTGGGGTGGGGGAGAGAGGAGGGAGTTGCTAGGGGGGGTTATTCACACAGTTAGATTTGCATATGAATTAAGACTTAGCCTACTACTATTCTGGCTGGTTCGTCATCTGCTGAATCATATTTAAACCTCCAAAACACACACACACGCACGCCTGCACGCACACAGGCACACAGTCACACAGGCACACAGTCACGCCCCAACATAAGTAATGTTTCTCAGAGGCCAGATTTCTCTGGGGGGGACAAAAACTGAAGCAGCCTGATGCTGAGGGTCTACGAGACTTTCCATGTGTTAATCTGGCTGCTAACTGTCCTTGAGCCCAGCCCATTTCCCCCCCTAACCCCATCTGCCAGCATTCCCACTGCAGAGGAGGAGAATGGGTTACAATTGTTGGGGGGGGGGGGTTTAGGGGTTGGGGTTTGTGGGGTTGTGGGGTGGGGGAGGCAGAAAAGAGAGAGACCTTCCCAGTCCAGCAATCATGAATAACCATTGCCTCACACCATTATCAGGGGACCCTGGATCCGAGCTGGAGATGTAAGAGAGCGTGCGCTCGGCGATCTGGACATTACTCTCACATTTCGGTTGTTAGTGATGCTATTATTATTATTTTCATATTATGCTTTATTAATACTCTCCAGCTGCTGTGGATATTCATCACTGACCTTGAGTGTTTGCGTGAGTGTGTGTGTCCTGCCTCAGTTCCCAGCTTATCCGTCCACTTGGGATGCTCTTGTGTAATTAACACAAACGTTATTGTGACAGAGTACAAAAAAAAAAAAAAAAAAACAACTCTGTGTTGATACCTCATCTTGAAAACAATAAAGCATGCCACAGTAGCAAAGTAAGATTCTGGAGAGCACAAAATTAATTACATTATTTACATTTCCTTTAGATAAGGGGGTACAGGCGATATGATGGAGGCAAATGAGATTACACAAAATAAGATTTCAAAATGTCAGAGCTCCACTCCCAACCAACCAACTGTTATGATTAGATTACTCTTTTAATATAATTACTGTCTAAGGCCGTGTGTGTGGAAACAATGCATACATAAAAAACAGCAGCCACGTATTAACTGATCCCCCCCACTCTCCCCGTCCCTTTTCTCTCTGAGTCTTTTTCTCTTAACCTTTCTTCAACAGTATCATTTTGAATTATAGGGAACGGATGGGTGCTCTGCACAAGGTCACTGTCTGGTGTGCACTCGCAACTCCCACCCCCCACCCCCTCTTTTGCTCCTGTCTTGTTTTTGTTTCCTCTTCCAGAAGCGCACTGAGCGAAGGGTTAAAACTGGAATGGATTTAATTATGGAATGAATGGAATTATAATGCGCCTGCAGCAAGTTTTCCTCCTTATTTATTAAAGCAGCTGATGGGCCAGGTTTGATGAGCCACTTCTGGCATAATTGAGTCATCACACAAAGAGGGTTCCTCGCATTCAGAGTGGTTTTATCAGCAGCAAACAGACCTGATTACTGGCAATTACACTCTGATCTAGGGGAAGGAGAAAAAAGGGTAAATGTGCGGGGTAACTTTTTGTGTTTATAGTTTACCCCGGGAATAATTTTCACATTAATTTTACATGCTAAGTGTT
Source organism: Girardinus metallicus (assembly GCA_903067095.1). Lineage (NCBI taxonomy): Eukaryota > Metazoa > Chordata > Actinopteri > Cyprinodontiformes > Poeciliidae > Girardinus > Girardinus metallicus. Next base: position 31,827 of record CAEGAE010084957.1, read on the forward strand.
TTCTGTTTATGTATAATAAAGAGCAAACGGCAGGAGATACGACCTTTTACTTTCATATTTCCTTGTAATGAAGGTCTATGGGGGATATAGTTAATTGATCGCAATTCAGACTTACACCATAGGTGTTTTTTAGTGTAAAGAAAGTGAGCTCAGTCTGTTTTAGCTCCAGCAGCAAGGTGCACTAGCCACAACATACCTGTTTGGATAAGGTTTACACCTCTTCCTGGGCAAGCTGGTGATTGCTTTTGCCATTGTTCATTGAGATGCAAATAGATTCATGGAAAGTAAATTAAGCCTTGGTCAGACAGTGAAATCAACTTCTGTTCAGAGAGCATTTAGATAAACAACTTTGTGTTGTGCACATGCGTGCGTGTGCGTGCATGCGTGTTGGGGTGTGTTTGTAGGGGGGGGGGGATTTTTGTTATCTTCTTTTGTGCGAGGTGGCCATGAAGCCATCAGACATTCTGTGTCTAAATACCAGCTGGACAGTCCAATAACTGGAAAATAAATTAGAAAGGAAGATGGGTCACTAAATGTCTGTGTTTAATTTTAGGCTTTTTCCTCCTCTTGAATTTCACAACAGGTGATTGTTCAGTACATGGATACTACAGGTGTGGACTGATTACTTGTATTACGGTATACACATATTTTCCAAAGTTATGGATTTAAATCTGCACATTTTTCCCATCACTGTTCCTATGGCTTATAGTGCTTTTACCCAAAAGCCAGAATCAGGGCAGAAGTGACGGAAGTTAGTGTATTAAGCATAGTGGAGCTTTGCCCCTCACCAAATAGTTGCTGCACACAGCTATTCAATTGAGTGAATGGAGGCTACCAGGCTTACCCCTCACTTAAAAGTAATACAAACAAAGTTTTCTGTGGCTGTTAGAGGTGTGTAGCCCTGCCCCTCACCCACATGTTTCTTATACACACTGTCAATCAATTGACTTAAAGCAGACCACTAAGCATATACCTCTTATAGGAAATACGTTTTTTTCTCTGCACGTCCTCCTCTAACTTTTCCTGCACACCACTGGCCCACTGTCTGAAAGACGGTTGCTGCACTTATACCTCTCTTACAAGAAGGACAAATTCAGTTATGTTGTGGAGATTAAAAGGAGGGTCACCTATTGGTCTTATTAAGGTAATCTTGTTTGAAAACAACACTTGGCAGGCATTGTGTGTCTGTTAAGCAGATGACTGCCGCCTGGCTACCTGAGCAGGAAGTCTGACTAATTATCCTACTAATGTCTGCTTGTTATACTTTGGCAAATACAACTAAATTTAGATATTGTTTATAATTATGCCTGAACCCATGTATAGAAATTAATTTTCATTGAATAATTATAATTGATAGCACTGTTCTGTGTCCTGCAGTCTAAATATGCAAGATTGTAAAACAATGATATTTTTACTAAAGGGTATTCCATGATAATGTCATACTGGCTCATATCCAGTAAATATTAACTGATAATTCCTTAAAACAAAATTCTGATGCCAAGTTTATTTTATTTTCTCATTTTTCAATTAGATCATACAAAAAGATGCTAAGTAGTCTTGAAGTTTTTGAGATTTGTTTCAGTGGTAAAATGAAAGTAAAGATCTTTATGTGCTTGCTTCAGAGAAAATAAAAAAAAGAGCTTCATCTTAAAAAAAAACCCTGCCAACAATTTATGAGCATTCCTCTGTGTAAAGGAGTTTAGTGGTTTCTTGCAGACACAGGCAAAATCCTGAAGTCAACTGCGATTTCAGATATAACAGCCTCACAGCTATCCTGACGGCCAAGCAAAGTGTTTGTGCCTTTTGCCAAAGTGTACTTTTATAGAGAAGCGTATTGGCATCTTATCACTTCTCCAAGACAGAGACGCTTCAATAAAGAAGCACAGCTCACAGAATTCTTAACAGACAATTAGGAGGCTGGCTAGAAGCTATCGCTTCAATGATTTGTTATGATGGCAAAACTACAGGGGAAACTTGTTGTTGGACAGAGTTAGCAGGAGTCCCATGAAAGAGTCAGATGGTGACACCTTTGCCGAGGTGATTTATGAATCTTGTAATCGCGTTCCAAAGTCATCCCAAAGCCTTTCCTTCTAAATTGGGTTCATCTGGAGCCGGACCACACAGAGGCACCGAGTCCAGATTGTTTCTTCTGACATCAAAGAGCCAATTTCAGTTTTTGACCGCATTTCTGCTGCTTTTAGTCCCCTTATCTTATAAAAAGGGCCTAGATGATATGCTATTTTATTTGTGAATTTCAATCCAATTAGGAACACCAAAATATTGAAACATGTAAAATTTGTATCCTCCTCCTCTAAGCCATTCATCAATAGCGTAATAAATTGAGTGGCACACAATTCATCCACTGGCAAGTGTCCAGCTTGTCAAACAGCTCCTGTGTTGGGCCGAATCTTTGAATTCTATCATGAGCATGCTTTTTCAAACCTGTCTAATTTGGGGACAGGTGTTTGGGTGAAAAAAAAAGAACTTCCAGCTCTGGTGCGACAATGAGCAGAGTAATCCTGCTCATTGTTCCTGCCCAAGGAGCCCCTTTTCATGGAGGAGGTCGCATGAAAGCTACCAGGTGGTCTGCAATTTGGAGAAACGTAGTAACCGCTCCGGCTAATCCCCCCCTTTCCGTCACAAAAGGCAGGTCTCCAGTGCTCTGGGGGGTTCTAGGGGGGGCAAAAGGGAAAAGTTTACAATGCTCACAGAGGGTCTGAAAGGAGTCAGGGACTCGAGTGGTGATTCCTAATCAGATTGCACTGAAGTGAACAGCTCGCATGGCAGCTGTAGTTTTCCCAGGGTTAATTACCTTTCACTGCTCTCTCTAAATGAGTCAGCTGTTCCTGTCATTAAACAACTCCACTCTATCTCTGCTCCCGTGTCCTCCTCACACATGTGCACACGTGAACACACACTAACCGACATTATTTTAAACGCGTTTGGTATGGCGATCAAAGACTGTTCAAAACACAAATTATTCGAGAAATGTGAGGTCTTTGATCGATTTCCTTACCACTTAGTGGACATTGGAGAGCAATTTCAGATTGGTGTATTTTGATTTGCGCCGCTGATTTTTATGCATATGGGAGGCAGCGGTCCCAGTGCACCTCCCATATACACTGATTCAGAACAATAATACCAGTCTGTCAAGGTCTCATTGTAAATGGTTCCCGTTGTACTAATGGAACACATAAAGGAGCACACATGCTCACATATGTGCACATGCAAACACGAGCATACGCACATACACCACCAACACATGCACAGTCCAGTTCGAAACATAGATGTTCTGTCATCAATTCTGAACAATCTGTCTGCTCACTGAGCTCAGCGGCTCAGGATGTTGGGGGAGTTTTAAGTGAATTTTGCCACTGTATGGTAAAATCCCTTGGCCACCTGGATTACAAACTCTAGTCCTTTAACTCATGCCAGTATAAATCCGTGTTAACTCGGATTTACCTCTGGCATATGAATTCTCAATCTGCGTAAGCTTTGTTTGGAATGAGTCGAACATAAGTATTTCGTGCCGTTAAGGATGCCCGGTGGTGAATTTTTCTTTTTTTTTTTTTCGATGAAACACACACTAGGAAGATGGTTCAGGACTAAATTAGTTATTAGAACAACTTGAGAGGACTCAGGCAGAGTTTTATTACAGTCGATATGTGACACCGGTGCGGCCCTTCACATCCAGGTGGAAGTGTGCAACACTGCACTGTGAAAGCCACGTAACCATGGCAACCAGTATAAACTCAGAAAGGGTACTCTGTGAACAAGAGTTTAAGCTACAAATAAGCATTTGGGTCACTTATAGAAGATCTTTTTTTTCTTTCACTCTGTAGTTAAAAGGTTAACAATAAATTGAACATTTTATTTTGAGAATAAAGTCTAAATGTTTACAAAAAAATCAGTCAAAAGTCAAAAATGAAAGTATTGTTTCATTAGTAAAGGCAACATGTTTGAAGTAAACAAATTGCTGAAATTCCTGTGTTCTATTAAAGCATTTTAATTATTCATGATGTAGCTACTGCTGGTCTTTTTGCTCGATTTATTGACCACAGTTTTATCATCTTTTTCAGCTTTATTCACAATATTTAGTATTTAGTGAATACTTTTTTTTACATTTGTAATTTTTTCTGTAAATAATAATAACTTTTTAACTGACCATTCTACTAACTTAATCTTGCAATGGAGTCTTTTTTTTATGGAAATAGTTTATAGAGTTTTCCATGTCATTATAACTTCTTGAAAAATTGTCGTGACCTTTTATTTTGTAATTTTTTTTCATTTACATTTTTGGTTGAAAATGATTTTTGACTTTTTCATTTAAACTGATTTCTCCTTATTTTGACTTTTCTTGGAAGTGTTTTGACTCTTTTTCTTGTCATTTTGACTTGTCTTAGAGAAATCAGTTTGACTTCTACAAAAAATTATTTTGACATTTTTCTTGTCATTCCAACATTTCTTCAAAAATATTTAGATTTCTTTTTATTATAATGTGGGTGTTTTGATCAATTTCTTAACTCAAAACAGACCATCAACAAAGAAGCCCTTGCTATTGTTTGCTATTCATCTACTGACCTTTGTACTCTGTCTTTGTAAATTGTCCCCTAACATTTATATTTACTTTTTAAAACATAAATCCAGGTCTGCAACCAAAGTCATCGTGATAAAATAAAACATGGCAAAAGCAGCCTGGAGGATCTAAATTAAGTATTATCCAATCTCTAACACTCTCACACACACGCCCACAGACACAAACACACACTTCTGAGTTAAGCCAGACTATTTTGTATTTAAAAGGTTAGCAGGGCTGTTTTGTGAGTTTGATCTGTGCTTGCCAAATCAGCAGATGGTCCATGAATATGATTATATGCATCAATAAAGGGAGTAATCTTTGACAAAATGTAAATTTGACTTAAGTCCAGGCTTTAATATACACCATGGACTTTAACCCACTTTCGAGCTTGACACAAGAGCGCGATATGCCAAAGCACTTGAATTTTGTACACTGATGTTCTAGTCTATTGCTACTATTCTGGGGATTTGAAAAACAGAGCCTGGCAGTAGGTAAAAAAGATCCACACAGACTAATTTGCCTGTGTATGGGCAATAGGCATCTTATATTGCTAAGTGTGCAACTGAGCAGTTTGGTAATTGATTCAAACTGAGCTTGAGTGCTTTACAAAACAATCTTTTGAGCAGCCCTCCTCTTTTCTGTTATACACTTTGCTTTTAGGGTTAAACCTTAAAAAAAGACTAAACTACAAAACTAAACTAAAACATCTTAGAGTTTTAGCATCAACCAGCATTACTTACTGAATAGAAAACAAGTCTTGTAGACAAGAAAATAAAGTTAACAGCTAACTGAAAGTTTAAGCAGCAATTCAGAAGTTAAAAATTACAAACTAAAATGTGCTAGTCTTACCCTGAGTCCCTATTTAAGAAATAAAATCAAATGAATAAAGCATCCATGTTATTGACCCGGTCATTAATCCACTTATCTGAGCCTGAGGCTTACACAGCACAGCGCATCCTTACGTAGACAAACAGAATCACTTGTCTCCCCTACGTCTGAACGCTCTCGAGTTAACATGTCCGAGAGGGCAGAATCACAAGCTTGACTTACCATGCCCCTTTTAGCCTTTGTTTTTCATCTCTCGGGGACATCAGGGAGGAGACGGAGCAGAAGGATATCGAGGTGGGGTTACGGGGTAGTCCACGGTGTCGCTGCTGCGAGAGCGCGTTTGGTTGTCGCGTGTTCGTGTGTGTGGGGGTGTGTGTTCATGTGTGTGTGCAGAGACACTGTGATATTCCCCCCCAAATGCTTTTTTTTTTCTTTCTGTTTTTTTTTTTCAGGGTAGCCTTTGTGTCGTTTACTTAACAACCAATCTCATTAGCTGCTGGGCTACAGTGGGTTGAATTATTTTCTGTGTAAATACAGCACTTGGTGATCCTCAAGGTAAAACCTCTAAAGGTCTTTTTTTTATGACATAAATCACAGATTCACATCAGAATTAAGAACAAGACTCGTTTCTGAAAAAAAAAAAAGAACTAAGTGCAACAGTTATTATCACTTGTGAGATATTTCACAATTAAAATTCATAAGTGAAAGTATATCACTTTAATAAAATAATGTATATATTCATGCAGTCTTAATTGATAATGCTTAAATGAAATAGAGAGAATTGGAGGATGTTAAACTGACGTCCCAGGATTTGGAAGTAAATGATGTGAAAATAAGTATAAAAAGTGTCCCTACAGTTTATGCAAATATTTATTTAATTTTTTTTAATTTGTTTATTTTAGCTGTGCCTGTTGGTGCAGAACGCCTAGAAAATGTAGCCATTGTAAGTATTTGAAGTCATGACAGCTGTCTATAAGCATAAGGGACATGTCTATTGGCCAACTTGACCCTTGTTAGAAAATAAAACAAATACAAAAAGAGAATACTGCAGCCTGGGACTGCCGAGCCGGGTCACTGGAGATTTTCCAGACAAACGCCGCACAGAGGAGGGGAGGGGAGAATAAAAAGGACAGGCTCAGAATCTCATTTTAACAGACCGCACACAATCTGGGCTCCCACAGAACTATCTCTGCCTGACCGCTTTCTATTTATCCCTTATCAGTGTTTACCAACCGCTAGTTTTCTTTCATTCACACTGTGAGGCAGTTCTCTTACTATCAGTCAACAGCTGACACCGTGGAACAGCCTCAAAGGCAAGAGGAAGGGATCAAAACTAAACCAAAGCTGTTTAAACAATACAACAGAGGAAATAAATTCATAAATCCTAATTCTTCCCAACCCACGAGGGTATAAGCAGATCCTTTATAGTTAGGCCAACAAACAAAACCGCAGCCAATGAGGTACATTACAATCAAGGTATATTCTGAAATATATTTAGAAAAAAAAAAAATACAGATAAAAAAATCCAGTGTATTATTAATTGGAAGGATTTTACAGGCTTGCCCTGACAAGCACATTTACGAATTAAGTGAAAGAATTTTTCTTTTTGTTTTATGGTGTTTTTAGGAAAATCCCATCTGATTAATCATTCTAACATTTTCACCACAACAAGGTTTGGAAATGTATTTTATGTCTACACCACCTAAAGATTAACACAATTTTCAAAATCTTAAAGTTATAATAAAATACTTAATTTAACGTATCTTCTCTGAAAGAGACAACTTTTAAATAAATTTGGTATCAGTGTAAAATATGTAATTAAGACCTCAATATTCACCATGCTTGTTTCTTTTTAGCTGTAATTTCTTAATGTGCAAAACATATTATTATACAATAAATTTTACATCTAACTAGATTTTAACAAACCCACAACTATTTTGGAGTACTGCCTAAAATGTCAGTGCTACAGTACGATTAGACTAAAAACCAGGAGCTATAAATCCCGCTATTGCTCTACAATTTCCCCCCTTTAGGATACACAAACAGCACTATTTTTACTGCAGTGCTTCTGCAAAAGTTAAGTAATTAATTACATTTATCCGATCCGATCACCAGCTGCTCAACAGCAGATGGATCATTTCTGAAAACCTTAGTTGAATCAAATCCACATAACTCATTTTTCGGAATTAACTGGCTGAAGTTTGAGTTGGGGGCGAAAACAGGTAACATGATGTGTTTTAAATCGGTTCTTATTTGTGTGTTTCTGTCAGGCTGCCCAGAAGACACATGGAATAAAATTTCCAGAGCAATAAGAAATTTTTGACAATTACACCTAAAATAGCTTTTTTATTTAGTCAGAGTAAAAAAAGATATACATTTCCAATGCAGTTGCTGTGCGTTGTCCAATGTGGAGGAGTTAGTAAGTTTTTTAATCGTTTTTCTTTTACAGCAGGTACCATGGACAGTTCCTTGACGGCAAACACTGGTTACATTAATGTGTTGTGTAGCAACTAACATCCCTGGGCTTTGAAGAGGAAGGAGTATGGATGAGAGAGGAGTAATGTCTTTTACTTATCACTGCTGTAACACACAGACCTGCCACAGCCCTTTGCTGCTTTTATAATTAAAACAAGGTGTAAAAGTGTAACTTTGAAAGCACTTTCTTTCTGTTTCGTGAATGACTGGCTGAACTTTTTCCAGTAATGTCTCAGATTTTAAGGTTTAAACCATATTTGTGAATTTAGGTGTGTGTTTGGAAACAAGCTAAAAAATAATTCTATTTCTGAAGAATTGGAATATATTGGACGTTGAAATATGCAGACCCCCCAGAAAACTGCACGTGAAATGTTCTTTACAACTTAGATACAGAGGTGACAATCTGCTGAAGTTTTAAAGTCATCCAGTAACATATTTACACTTTTCTCATTCTTCTCTTTTGTTTTTTTCAAAAAAGTCTTCCTTTTGCTAATCAAGAGTCAACTTAAAGACTGTTCGTACGGGGTAGATTAGGAGCCATTAGAGAACTGCGAGTTACTGGTAAATCATGAACTTTTCTAGCTAGCATCCAGCCTCCTGTATCAATAGTTGCTCTGGAGACTGCTGAGTGGTTCGACCCCTCACAATTTGTTTAAACCTAAGTGTTGTCCACGTCTGACACTAAAAGTTAACCTCTCAACTGAATTATCATCACTCCAGGTTGAGGATTAGCATATATTTTCAAACTTTAACTCGATTACCAGGCAAATAATTGCAGAAATTCAGTGTTGTTTCACCCCAGCAAAATACTCTTTGGAACATGTGAGACAAACTGATTTGTAATTTACTTTATGGTCACAATTTGGATAGTTTTCAAACTTCCAATACAAATTATTTGAAAGCCAGAACAAGAGGCAATAAAACACTTGCCTGACTGCTCAAACATGTTATTGGAACAGAAAGTAAATGTTTAAGTGCATTAGGCTCAGTGGTCTTGTATGTACAGCTGTCACTGTCAAAGCCACAGGCAACCTGACAACGCTTTGTCTCCACACACAATGCGAACATGTGTTCTTCTAAGACAAGCTTATTCTCTGCACAAACGCAGCGGATCTAATCTAGGGAGACAGTATCTCATGCTATCTGGATGATCAAAAATAGGTCATGCCTCTCAAAAAGCAGTTTGAGCCATTTAATCTCCTCTCAAACTGTCTGAAACCTGAACAGAAGCTGCGCTTGCTTTCCAGCAAAGATTTTGAAAATGCCGGTTTTAGCAGAAATGCTAAAATGATCTTCACCATCAGTGCAAGATTTCTTTAAATACCCCCTGACATGGTACAATATAATTGCCAGCATAATTCTTTTTTTTTTCTTTTTCTTCTTTTTTTGTTTCTTTTTCTTTTAATTCTCACAGCACAAGTTAAGCAGATGGGTGAAATCTAACTGTGAATCTGAATAAGTTTCCATCACTCGTATATTTCAGCTCCAGCTTTAGACCTGACCAGACAGCATCTAGAACAGCATCAGCTAAAAGCCCTGTCATTATACGCACGCAATACGGCGGATCAGTGATAATAAATGCTGACCAAACAGTCAGTATAATAAATAAAAAAGAACTTTGACACCAACCTATTGCTGTGATCCAAAAAGTTTGATTTTCTCCCAGTCTCTTGATAGCTGAGCTGGTGCTGCGGCTTTGAAAGGTAGTCCCCAGGAATATGACATACTGTGCCTTTGACAGCCTCGAGATAAGCACCTGCGTTCGGGTCCCTTTTTACGTCACACCTCCCCATTCACAGCCCTTCAACATGATGCACATTTGCACATCAACAGCCACCAAACCCCCCTCCCCCGGCCCTCCCCTCCCGTCCCTCCTCGCTCTACTCCCACATCCGCAAAAAAAAAACAACACACAAACAGGCACACAAGCACACAAGGAGGCAGATGCGCGCACTAGCCTCCACTCAGGCGCGCGGACGCTTCCGCAGACACCACAGATTTTTTTTTTTTTCTTTTTTCTTATGTGAGCTCACTGAGGATGAAACTTGCACCCAGGGTCACACACAGAGGTGATCTTTTTCTCTCCCTCCAACTCTGTCAGGTTTCTTTACAGACATCAGTTTTTATTGTGTGCTTAAAAAGAATAAACTTTCACTTGCTTTGTGGTAAGACTGGGGCATATGCCCTCCCATGCTCCTCATACTTCACTCATCATGCAAATGAGAGGGAATGTCACTCCTCGGCAGCAGATGGCCAGGGATGATAACAATGGCTCAACAGACCAGTTTCAGTGTCTATGACTTTATCGCTACGACAACAACAAAAATAGATGACATGAAAAGTTGATTTCAGAGTTAAGTCAGATTTTCCTCCTTTTTAATGTTGGTAATTTTCTCACTCTTTGTCAGCTAAACACAGAGATTTAGATGTTTTTAAAATGCTCCGTTTTTATAAAGGGACAGAAAGGATTTTTGGTGACTTCAGTAAGCCTCCTGGGATTTTACCTGCTGGGTGAGAATTTAACATGGTCTGGGTCAATTCACCCCTTCGCCAACTGGTCTCACCATTTTGCAGCCACTCATTGCCATTTTGATCCTTCCTATTTCAATTAGCCCTGTAAATTGGTAAACAAACCCTTTCGTACCCATGTATTTTACCCAATGCTGTTATTTTTTATTATAGTTTTTATTATAGTTTGGTATTTTCATAAACCAGAGCCAAATGACCACAAAATGCTTAAAACTCACATGTAGATTAATTAAATTGGATGCTATTGCTTAAGGACTTTACATTGAACTCTGTTCTGGTTTATTTCAGTTCTGATTCCTGTTTGAGACTTGTGGCTCATAGACAATATGACAGACTATTGTGCCTGATTAAACTATAACAATTCTAGGGCTATTTTCTCACTGCTGGCAAAACTGGACCAGATCCGACTTTTTTACCTACATGTGAATCGTGTCAAACAGCAGAAATCTGATTTTTAAAATTAGATCCTAGTCACATTTATATAAGATCCTGTATGCCATTAAAGAGTTACATTTCAGTCTAGTTTTATGTTATTGTGTGTAAAGAGGTGGGGAACGGCTAACTCAGACGTAAACTTTGAATGAAATAAGCATAGGAAATGTGAGTGTTTCTCTGCTTAATAATTGCTTGCTAACACCTTTATTTGGATTTGAAGGTTTCAGTTGAGTAACTATTAACACAGAACATTTAAATTTGACTGAAAACTGTCTCGTCTATATGCTACAACTTGCTATAAAGTCAGTCTTCTTTAAAATAAAAGTAATTACCAACATGACAACAGACATCACTGAAGGAGCAAGCCACAATTCTTTGGCTCAAATATCACAGTTATTTCAAAACTGACACATGTATTGACATGTAGCATCCATATTTACTTCTGTAAGTATGTTTTTTGATAATAACGTCACATTTTCTTCTACTAATGCAGAACACTTCAGGGCCATAGACTGTTTGAACTAGAATCTGATGGTGGTCACATTAAAATTACTACGTGAACAACCATAAAAGACACTGTTGACAGATTTTTTTGGGAGTCATATTATTACATTTCTCATAGTAGATTAACATTAATACATAGAAAAGAATGACTTTTAATAGTTAGCTGTAAAGATAATCGCAAAGCATCAAAACTGGAAAGCTACAAAATATCAAGGGAAAAAGTAACCACCAGACTTTTAGGGCTTTTAGGGCCTCTGGGTTCTGGAGGTAAAAAAAAAAAAAAAAAAAAATTCTTATAAATTGATGTTTTTTAAACATGTTGATTTCAAAGGAATGGAAGCTGTAGACATGAAAAGCTTTATTTTAAAAAATGTCATGTAAAGAATGCAGTTATTTAAAAAATTCTTACATTGCAGCACCACCTCTAACATCATTCTCAAACCTAAGCAGATCCAACATAACAAGAGGAAGCGTAAGCTCACAGTCTTGTTTATTGTTTTTAGTATATTTCAGTGATGATGGAATATCACCACATGTAGGCCTGGTATAGTTATCACAATATTTAGGTAAAAAAGGAAGTTATTTAAAAAAAAAATCACAATTTTGTGTTCATAAACAACTTTTAAAAAATGTTTAGAGCTTTTTATAAAAAACAAATACAGAAAGTTTATTTTCATTTGAAAAAGGCACATAAACCTTGGGATTTATGTGCATTTAACTAGCAATTTATTTTCATTGGAATGGAAAAAAAAAAGGCAAGTAGGACAGCAAAACTGGCTCCAGCCCAGGGGGCTACATCCTCTTAAATCCAAACCTTATTGCAAACATTACATGACTTGGAACAAACTTTAATTCATAAACCAACATAAACACATGCATACAGACCCATTCAATAAACAAGAATATTATTGAAAGGCTCATTTATTTTTGGAACTTTAAGTGAAACACATTATCAACTACTCACAGATGGATCGTCCTATTCCTGTTATGATGTTTTCCCACTTAAAACTATTGAAAACATGACATTTAAATTAAAATATTACATCAAACCAATAAAATAGATACTATTTTTAAAAAACAAAATATAGTCTGTAAAGAATGTTTAATATCTGCTTGAAGCTTATTTTTGGAAGTTACATTTAATCTGACAAATGAGACTCTTCGGGACATCTGATTTATTGAATATGATGTGGATATACTATTAGCATGTGCAGTAGGTTTAAATCATTTACCTTATAAGTTCCACTGAAAAGCAAGAGTTCTTTGGTGACTGCACAAACCCTCCTGCACAGCGGTTATGCAAGTAATTAGGTGTAATTCGTCCCCGTAGGCCACTTGAGCCCCCCCTTCCAGGGTTAGTTCATGCGTTCGACAAGCCTGGACAGGGACAGGGAGGACTAGAAAGAACAAGGGGGAGAAGCAGAAAACACAAATGCAGCTTCTTCTTTATTTAACACCTCCCCACCCAAAAGTGATGTCACCCTGCGTCCTGCTGACTCCTGTTCATACAAACCCCCACGGCGGAGAGTAAACAGTGGAAGCGTTTAGCAAACAGGGCCAGATTACAATGACAAAGGCAACCACACTTCTGGGTGGAGCCTGGGGGTGGCGGGTGGGGTCGGGTGGGGGTTGCAAAAGAGGGGAGGCACAGGGTTTTAAATAAGTGATAGCCCCCTTCCTCAAGATCCCCCCCAGCTGATGGTGAGGGGCCACCCAAACATGAATTTCTATTGGGGATATGCCCCTCCTCCCCCTTGTCACCACCATTGCCACCCCTTGTCCTCAGGGGACTGACGTGAGAACACAATATGTGATAATAATGAATTTTCAGTTCTTTTTTTTTTTTTTTCTGTGATTTGTGCACTTGGTTATGCAAGGCCAGGGACTTGAGGACAGAGAATATCATTACTTAAGGTTTGGCAGTTGATCATCACCTTGTTTAATGCCTCATTTAAAAGTCAAATTTTTAACTGTCTTTGAAAGCCAATCCGTGCTATGCTGTGAAAAAGACATACAAAGAGAGCAGACGTGCTCCAGTTTACCCTCTTTCCCACCATTTGTGTCTTGTAACTGTACAAACACATCAAAGTGAGGAATAATCTATCTAAGAATCTTATTAAATAACATGTTCTTTGTCCGCGAACGCAGACAATCTCACAAGCAGCTTGTTCGAGGGATGATTATTTCATGTTCTGGACTGTTTGAGGCAAAAGAAATCAACTTATGTTAAGCAATCATGACACACTGCGAGAGAATAACATATTGAGGGCTACACAACAGCGCCATTACAAAATGTTACATTTTCTTTTAGCCCCAACATCTGTTCGAATCTAAAAAGAGAGTGAGAGGGAAAACTCATTCAGAGCCGACTCACAACATAAACTAGTGTTTTGTCGAGCTATTTCATCCGCTGAAAATGTGGGCATAACTGGAGAGAGCTGATGGAGAAATGAAAGAGGAGTGGGTTGGACAAAATTACATGTCAAACAAGGGTTCACATTTAAAAAGTCCTGCTCATATTTGTAGAAAGTGTTTGATTGCATTTAGAAAGGTATTACAATGGGTCACATCTGTGTCTAAAAGCTTTTTGCATTCTGCTGCAAATTATGTAAGCAGAGCGAAGTGTCACGGCACCCTGTTGTTTTTGAGCACTATACCTTCCTCCTGTGAAACCTACACAAATATGTTTAACTCGATTCTTCTAATGCACGACGGGATCAAAATGTCAGCGGCGCAACTTCAGCGAACCTCTCACTCAAAACACGCCGCCTGGTAATTTCGACAAAGCAAACATGACTAATTTCGCATGGCAGCCCGTGCAGCCAAATAACAATGCACATCCACCCTGCCATTCAGTGAGACAGATGTGTACAAATCTCTATCAAACTGTGGTTAATTTCTACTATGATGCTTCAAGCCTTGGTCTAAAATGACAGATTCTTCTTGGTGTTGCTGAACCCTCATTGTGTAACCACTTGATTCTTGCTTGTTCATCTCACAAAGTCGCATAAAAGGGGCTGAATTACATTTAAAAGAATATCTATTTGCATATGCAAATATGATGAGCCCAACATAAGTACACGTTGATGTTGATATGGCTCCGGGATGTAGAAGTACATTTATGTTAATGTCAACAGACGGGAATTTTCTTTTGAAAATGCAGTGCATTTTTCATGGGGATCACTATCTGTCAGTATGTTTCATCTTAAAACCAGAAGTGATTAGATCAGTTCACAGGAATCCCCTTTGGGAGGAAAATTGCATGTGACCACAGGCAAACTTGCTGCACATTTATTTAATGTTCTATGAAGATACTTTGATTCAATTTTGGACTTTTTCTACTCCGTTGTTCAAACCTGATCATTAAAACCCGATAAAATGATTTTGGTCTGTAAAAAGGTAACCCATCATTCAATTATAAATACTCCTTACATTCATCAGCCCAAAATAAAAAGAACAGGAAAACTACAGCCTACAGCTACGAGTCAAGTTGCTTATTTGCTGATTTGCTTTGCTATTTCAGATCCCTGTGTTGCCATTCTGTCCCTTCCTAGTTCCACTTCATACATAAAATGTCTCTAGCCCATTTACTTAAAACATTAACTATCAGTTTTTTTTTTTTTAAACATTTTCTAAGTTTAGTATTTTCATTAATTATGGCAATAAACAGTCATTAAAATTGCTGAAATGGATAATTTAGTTTAAATATATCCTATTTTGCTTTAAATTTCATGTCACATCCTATTTCCATTGATTGTCGCATGAAATATGATAGCTTATGTGTCCTCTTTCATTATGAGACAGTCTTACTTTAGTAAAAATACCATGTTTTCACTACATCACCGTATTTAGGTTAACATAAATAGTCTTATCTAAATTCTGTTTTTTTTTTATTTAAAAACAGAAAAACAACTACAAAGTGACCCATTACTATAAGAAGAATTAAGTAATTTATGATATTTATTAATAAATACAAAGACATAAGCAAAGACACATCTGCTAAATTTGATAGTTTTCAAATATTTATTATGCATTCTTGCTGTTCTGGGGGTCATTATCTGTCAGTATGTTTCATCTAAATACCAGAAGTGATTAGATCAGTTCACAGGAATCCCCTTTGGGAGGATTCCTGTTAAAAATTAACAAGTAAAACAAGCAGATAAGAGTTGCCTAGTTAGTGGGGCTATCTACTCAGGTAGACAGCCTAACTGCAATCAGTTACTTAACAGATTAAAACTTCCTTTGCTTGCCAGTTATAGCTTTAAAACTGCTCTACTTTGATAAGAGTCACTTTTTCTATTATTTATTTAATGCTCTCAGGTGAGACCATTGCATTGCAACCGAAAAGCCACAGATTATGTTTTATGAAATATGGGACAAAGATGAAACCTCCAAAGTTATTAAGGAGAATTGAAACACAATGCATACCATTGTACAAACCTATCAATGTATTTGAATTTGTGTGTCAAAGACACTAGGTAAGGGCAAATGGCTCTAGCCAAGTGGCCACATGTTCTTAAATCCAACTCGGATTGCGCTGTATAAGTAAAAATTAAACTTATGAATCTTAAATCAAGGCAAATGTGAATATGTTCACCAATATGTGGGTCTAACTTATTTACCCTTTCCATGAAAAGGCAATAGTTCTTTGTAATTGTGTTTTCTCTTTTCCTTTTTTGGGTGAGTCTATGGAAAAGGCTTTTGATTAAAGATGGTGATTCAAAAACCTTAAAAGCTATAGAGGGAATTCACAGAAGAGAGACTTTAATTGTGATCCTTCTAATCAGAGAAAGACATTATGAACTTGAATACCAACTAAAGCTTCTGACTGCAGGTCTTAATTCTAAGAATCCAAGCTACAGTGGGTCACAGCTGGTTTCCTGCAATTACTGTCTTCAACCAAGAGCATCTGATTGGTTACATTAAACAAATCGATGCTTGGCTGGTCAGTCAGTGTCTTCTCTTTTATAAGCGAGAGGCTGACTTTGTTGTGTCATTGAGAGGTGAGGTGCAGATCTGGGTGTCTCTGGGGGTCCCTGCCCCCCCGCCCCCCTTTACCCAGGCAGGCTCACAATGCAGCAGACACGCCTATGAATGAGGAGATAGGAGCTTGGGTGCTTGGCCAAAAACGAGCAACTAAACAATGGTAACAGGTGTGTGTAATGTGTGCTTTGATAATGACCTTGGAGGCCATAATAGTATGTCTAGACACAACTAAAAATAAGCATTTTTGTCTGGGGTCCTCACTGCTAAAAAGATAAGATATGGGAGGTGGAGATTATTAGTCTGTAGAATAAAAAAAAAATAAAAAATTGCCTTAGCTTGACGTCTTCAAGCAAATATGATTTTCTATGACACTACAAGCGCAAGGGGCTTAAAAAAAGAAGTTAAGCCTATCACTCAAAATATTTGTATAATAAGCTAAAATTATCTTAAGTATTTGGAGATATGCTCTTGAATAAATAGAAAAACCACCATTAACATGGATGGCTTGCCATTTCTGATTGCGCCAGATACAGGAAGCTTTGTGACATAAACCAAAATGCAAATGCCCTTTGAACAAAACAAAGAAATTGATTATGAAGTAAGTTTCTCCAGCACAAGTAGCCGCCTTTGAGTGATTAATGGGGGCGGGCCATTGATTTGCTTTTGTTTAGGATCTTGGTTAACTTTCTAGATACACAATTATAATTTGTTTCCAAACAATAAATCTAATTTGGCTTGAGCGCGTTAAACTTCCGTATGGCCTCTTCTGTGTTGTTTTACATCTAAAATTGGTTGTTATCAAAAAGCATGGCACGCTGTCTGCTGTTTCTGTTTATATTTGTTACCTTTCTGATTAGATATTGTTTTTCTCAGTGTATTGGAAGGTGGGGCCCTTTTTAAGAATCAGAGTACTTGTTTTCTGAGATGCTGTGTGACTTGTCTGTGATAAGAATTAATCCCCCAGTCATACATCATCTTTCATGATGCCAAATGCTGTCTTCATTTTGTCTGAAACATGCCAAAAAGTGTTTATAGAGTGAGCTCCGAGTGATCTTCGTACAAGCAAAAGGTGAGGAAAATGTTTTTGGGATACTGCAGCACAATGCACTTTATTTTTCTGTGTATTTGCAAGTCAAATTACGGTGTTACAGACCAGATTATTGAGAGGATTTTTTTTTTTCCTCCAGCTTTAAAACTTTGAAAACTTCCACAGATCCAGACATTTATACTTCCCGATTTCTCGCATCATCTCTCCAAGATAGTGATAATACGATTTCTGTGTTTTTTGCGCTGTTGAGAAACAAACTGGATTATGAGCAGATCACTACATAAACAGCTTTCTAAAAGGAGGCAGCTATTTTAAAAAAGGCTGAAGAAATGCAAAGAGGGATTTAAATTTTAATTTGAATTTATTCCAGCAAGTGAAAGGTTCTTTTGAGAGGGGATTTCAGCAAAGATGATGGTATTTAAAAGTGATAAACAAGCATCTAAACCTCCAGTGGAAAACAGTCATTTTGCCTCTTCTTTCTAGTGTAGGGGGGGAATCAGGCTCGCTTTGGTCACATCCAAAAAAAATAAGAATAAGTAATAGTCGTAATTAAAATGTAAATAAGTGAGATTCGTTGAGATTTTTCAACTGATTTCTCTCATAATTTGTGCAATTTACATTTAGTCTTGACACACCTTGTGGCTCTGAATGAAAAGCATATATGTCCTCAGGTGCAAATTCCTCCTCTCTGTGTACTTGGCATTGCATGTTTTATACTATATTGGATGCTTGAAAAATATTTCACACTTATCACATGCAATTTACATCACAACATGACAGAGAAACACCAGGCAAAGTTCAAAATTAAATGCCTCACAAATCAGAATTTGTGTTAATTACGGGTTGTTGGTTTTGTTTCCGGGGAGTACATCTGGGAAAAAAAAAAAATCAAATTTTTGGGGGGAGAGTGATTCATTTTGGGCAGCCACACATCAAATTTGTGTGACAAAGAGCGATTAACCAAGCCTGTCAACTGTTATATTTGTAATATGTGGATTATAATGCTGTGACTGGATTTCAAGTGTGTCTATTCTCCTGCGGATGACCACTAAACTTAAGCAGAGAAACCTATGCCACACAAGAAAGACAAAGAGTTACATCATTTTTGTAGAACAGTTAATCCGATCATGGACAGTGTGTGTGCATTTGCTATCTTCGGAAAATGCCAGCAAAGGCGCTAAGTAAACCTATTTTACAAGACTCCCTCACAAGGATACAGTGCCAGTATCGGGATAAAAATTTCACACAGCAGCATGGCTCAGTCACATAACCTAAGCAGGCTTAGGAAAATGGAACACAACAAAGTGTTGCACTTTCTTCCCTGCATGTCTTTTACTGCGCACACACACACAAAAAATGTGCTCAAATGACTGATATGGAGTTTCAGCGTGAAAGCCAGCGAGAACTAATGGCTGAATAGCATGGAGATACTGTTGTTGATGCTCAGAGTTGTTTAAAATGGTAGATTATGGAAGTGTGCACCTGGCATTCTGTGGACTAGCCTGGCAACACTCCTCCCTTATAATTATAATGAACACACAGTAATTCAGGGTTGAGGCTGAAATACGAATGATGTCCTTTGAGACAGCTTGTTTTAATGGCTATGCAGAAGAGTTCCTAGAAGTGCAGATGGCAGATGCAATGCCTTTGAAGCTGTTTACAGATTGTGCACAACAAGGTATGGAAAGACCCCTGGTGTGAGGCCGTATTACTTTAGTGTGCTCCTCAATTATACCGTATGTTAATCGATGTAGAGTATGCACTGTAAGAATACAGGAATACTGATACCACATTGTGAAAACAAGGTTATTAGTGGATTTGTATGGCAACACATTGAACTTTTAAGTATTACAATGCATTTGTATTTCACCCAAATAGTCCACTATGCTGATTTTGTCCACACACAGGGGTGTGTGTGTTTCCACGGGTTTCCATGCAGAATTTAGTACAGGTTGGTTTTTGTTATTTTAACATACTGAAATACATATGTTGTCTTAACACAGGAGATGAAATTCTTCAAAAAAGAGAAATGAACAAAACAAAAATGTAATGTAAAAGGAAAGAGGGCTGATACCAGACATAGACAAGACCAGAACTAATCTTTTGTGCCGTTCTGTTTATGCCGTCTACATATTCATCAGAGCAGCACTTTAACCAAAGAAAATCTGAACCAACATTTGACGGTATTAACACAAAAATTGAAACAAAAATTAAAACAAACATGTAAGATCTAACGGTTATTTGTTTTGTTTTTTTGTAGCAGGAGAATTGACAATGGGTATTGACAATAACTCCTCTTCAAATCAACAAGTCATTTTTGAGTCAACTCCAAGTTCTTAAGGATTCAGCAGCTTGACTTTCACCTCTCCCTCTGAGTCAACACATTACACCTGTTTAATTTCTCTTGAATCACTTCTTGTCCATTTTACAGTAAGTTAATCTGGGTCAGCCATGGGGAAGAATAATGGCTTAACAGAAGTCCAGAAGACGTCCCTTCACAAAGTGAGTCATTGCTGAAGAAGCTGGTTGTTCAAAAGTTCTGTATAAAAACATATTACTAGAAAATGGAGTGGAAGGAAGACACAAAAATGGATACTAGACATGGGCCACAAATGTTGCCCTCCCCGTGTCAAGCCTCTTCTGAACCAGAGATCATCTCCAAAACTTTTAGTATTGGATAATGAAAATAAATAAATAAAATAAAACTCTCTCTCCCTATATATATATATATATATATGCTGCAGGTTGTGATTAGCCATCAAGCCCCTGATTGGACAACACCTTGTACAAAGGGTGTGGAAGGTTTCCCAGTGTGCAAATCTATGATATATGTTGATATATGTATGTATGTATGTATGTGTTTATGTGTTGTTATACATTTGGGTTCCAGTTCCCCAAATTTGAGATGCAGACGTGCAGAATTAAACAATAATACTGTTTTTCCACTCATTGGGTTTTTATTGTGTTTTTTTTTTATTTATTTTATTTAACATCTAACTACTATGAAATAGAAACCCTTTTTTTGTGCTATGCATCCAAAGCCCACGCATGTACCTCAAATCTCCCAGTTAATTAAGGGGCCCTCTGTGGATTGGGTTTCAGATTGGTGGTTGTTTTGATTACTGCTCTACTTCAGGCGATAATAAAGATTTACTGTCCTGCATGAACCACGCATACAGCCTCTCACCAACTGGTTTGTCTCTGTCTTCTCAACAGACTATGGAGTACTCAGGGGTCCCATCTGTGACACTGATAGTTGGCTGTGGTTTGTCTTGCCTCGCCTTGATCACACTGGCAGTCATCTACGCCATCTTATGGAGGTAAATGAAACACTCCAAAGACAGATGCTTTAGCCATATCATATGATGGTGCCTTTGAGTCCTTGTGACATATTGGATGTGTTATTACTACATTTCATGTTCTATGAGTAAAACATACAGTTGAAAAGTTCTCAAGAATAGCTGTTTTTTTTTTTCTCTTGTATTTTTTCTTTTAGATATATTCGATCTGAACGATCCATTATCCTGCTGAATTTCTGCCTATCTATAGTCTGCTCGAACATACTAATCCTTGTTGGACAAACACAAACCCACAATGTGGTAAGTCTCACATACAGATACAACAGGAACAGTTCGGAAAGTGTTTATAGACATGTTTTGCTGTGAATCTCTGCTTTCGCATGGTTAACAAAAGTGCACACTTCATCAATTGTATGGTTATAAAGTATATCAGGGTCGCCAACCTTTTCAATTCTAAAAGCCAATTTTACCTTTGCAACTATAAAATTTAGCTAAAACAAACACAAAACTAAAGACAAAATCCTTTGTGAAATACAATTTATTTTTATTCTAGATTTTAGCAAAAAAAAAAAAACATTTATCATTTAAAAGGAATTATCTTCCTTTTGTAGACTTATGGTACAATTGTAAATTCTTCCCATATTTATATGAAATAGAATAAAACATTTACCCTATTTAATAATATAAATTAATAGTTTGGAGATGGATACCATAAAGTGACTGAAAAAGAAATATTGTAGTATTGGTGTTTTTCTAAAGTAAAAAATCCATGCAGAGATTGCATAAAACTATCCCGAAAACCTGTCAAACCCACTTTTTTTCCATTGCCTTTATGATTAAAAACATTGTTCCTTTCCATACAGTTTTTGCTCTGTAATTAAAATTCACAGCAGAGGTCCTAAAGAGCAACATGCGGCTCTGGAGCTGCATGATGAGAATGTGTGGCATTAACCAATGGAGCCTTCTTCATGCTCTTAAATGATTTAAATCTAAACTCAAGTGGACAAAACCACGCATCACAGATTCTGACACGGCATTATTTACTTCCAAAGTCAGATAAAGACGTTAAAAAAATCAAGTACATCACTAACACTAGATGGTTATAAAACTATTTTCTCTTACCATGTACTTAGCAGTGGTACTTAGCAGTTCCCAGTCACTTTGAAAGTGTCAGATTCATTCACCTTTTTTTATTCAGTAGCTGCTTTCGAATGTGTTTGTCAGATTAGGAGAAAAAGATTTTTAGAAAATTGCTTTTTGTTCATGCAAGTATTTTCCTATAATGACAATAAAAATGGAAGTGTTCTAAAGCCTTGACAAGACTGTTATTGGCTTAAAACTATTTCCCTCTGGTGAACTTTATTAGTCCAATCTGTTATTGAAAGAGGTGATTTAAAGGCAATTAAAACTGAGAATCCATAAAGAAGACTACAATTATGGACATTAGGGACTGTTGAATGACTCTGAATCTGGTTTTATTGCAATCAGACTTTGCACATACAAGGATTCACATTTCAGGATCAGTTAAAATTATTTAAATGAGCAGGTAGAGGCTCTGCAGCATATGTTTTACAGGCAGTACAGAAAGAGAACCATGCTATCAGGCATACCAATCACTACAACTTAAACCACTGTAGGTTTTAGATAGAAAACCGGAGAACTTTAAGTGGTAGACTTCTTCCACTAAAACATCTCACTTTCTTTCTCTATTGTCGTAACCAGCCAGTAAACAAGTGGCTGATGTAAAAGATTGCTTGGGGAGAAAAAATTAGTTTGAATTCACAAACTGCCCACACATATGCCCTTCTCAGTCATCTGGCAGCTCTACAGAAAGATGCATTGTCCAACTACTGGCATTTTATTGTATAACAGTTTTCTCAGTGTCTTTGTACCTTTTGCAAAAGGCCTTTTTTAATTCCGAAATTTATCATTTTCCACTCTCTCTGCATGGATCGAGGGTCTATTAGTCTGCTGCTTCATTAGCATGGTAAACTTTTCATCACTTGGATTTTGCTACAGTGCAGTCAGTTTAGATTTTAAACACGTTTTAGTTAGAGCTTAACATGTCACATAGCTACATATATTCTTACTAAGCATGCAATGCAATTTTACTTGTATTACAATGATGGTTTCAGTTGTGACTAAAACACATTTCTCTCCATACTCTTCTCCGTTTCCATCATCATGATGACTATACAACTCTCAGTGAGCTTTAACATGTCAGCCACAACAATCTGCATCAATGCAGATCATAAATGCATTGCACTTAAATGATGGTCGCATTCCCTGCTGCGGTCCAACTTCAATAAGGGAAAGATTGAAAATGTAATGATTAGGATTTGATATATTATGTGACTCCTTTGGATCCAGATGTGTTTGTTAAATCCATGTGCCCTTGCACCACTTAATACCATAATCCTGATTGGTTGATAAATAGATGATTTGAAATTAGAAGTTAACATAAAAATCCTACGATTAATCAAACTTTTTTTTTTCTTGAAACGCTTCACATTAAATGTGACTCAGTTCATATAAGGAGTTACTTGAAACAAAACTGACTCATTTCATGCCAATCATTTTAATGTCAGAAAGTATCAGAAACTGCATGAGCTCATCTGCTTGTTTATTGGCCCTTGCATAGCAGACAAACAGTAGTCGCTTATTCCATGAATGTACAATGCCTCTGGACATTTTTTATAAAGCTGAACTGATTTGAAGCCTTGTCAGGTTTAATCAGGCCTCTATTCATCCACCTTTTGTTGATTATAAGAAACATTGCTTAACATGGAACACTCACTCTGCAGGCCTCTAATAGGATGTCTGTCTATAAAATCGAAGAGATGACACATTTTTCAGAAAATCCACCATCGTACTTAAGATGTCATTTTGAAGTGGTTTAGACAGACTCAGTAAGGAACTTTGACACTTTGATTCAATTCAAGTGATTTGTAATGGGCCGACCTTCAAGATTTTTGCATTAGCAATAAGTAAAATAACAATGAAACATCAATGAGATGAGTGATTGTCTTTGCAAAAAAGGATTTGTGTCCATGTTTGTTTGAAAAAAAGCTTAAACTCAGTTAGTTTTAAAGTCTGGAAAGAGTGTGAAAAAGTCTTGCTACATATTTGTGGCTCTTTTGGAGCCTTGATCATCTTTTCTTCTGATATTGTTTTGTATTTATTTCCGTCCTTGGTGAAGTAAATCATCCCCATAGCATTATACTGTCATTACCACATTGCAGCTTGAGGATGTTGTGTTCCGGATGTGAACAAATACAAACGGATTTCCTAGTTTTCATCTTATGTAAATTTTTTTGTGCCAATGTTTACTTCTTACTCCTTTAGCTGACTTGTGAAATCTTGAATTCTAATGGTTGCTAGAAGCCAAACAATCAAGTTAAAGTTGAAAAAGAGCACAATATGGTAGATGTATTCAGTCATATTTGTGCTGTTGGAAAAGAACAACTTCCAGGGCATCGAAATTATCAACATTTCCACCTTTGCTCCGCGTTGAAAATCTGCGGGGAAAAATATTTGAAAAATATTTCAACTGTTTGATCAGATGTACAGTCGAGCCCCATGTTTGAGTGGTGGGCCAGCAAGAGGAGAAAACACAGTCCCCGTGTGGGTTTAATTGCCATGGTGCCTGACACTGCCTCACTTGTTTTTCCTCCATCTCCTGTAAGAAGTGCATATAATTGGCTCCTCTGTTTGTGGATTCAGAGTTGCTCGTCATCTAATAGAAATCATCTCTTCTCTGTGGAGGTGTCCACTGGGAGCAGGAAGTCAGTGAGTCACCTGTGTGTGCGTCTCTACACTGTTCTGCTGTCTGCCGTCCCTCTTCATCTGGCTTTATGGAAGGGAAGGAAGCAGAAAGAAGCAGATTTAACAAGACGGCAGCATTAGGATGATTGTATAAAACAGAATACTCTAACGGGCTTATACACAACAGGCATCGAAAGTCCAGTAAGAACAAGATAAGAGAAGCTTATCTTCATAAACTGACGCATTGAGAAATTCTTACTTTGTGTGAAAGTGGCAAATTATGTTTTAGTCCAAATATCTTATTAAAGATTTGAGTTGCCAAACTAAAGTTTTTATCAGATTTAAAAATGTTGAACAGATATGTTTTTTAAAAGGATATAATCCTGCATTATCTGATGATTGCGGGCAAGATGGTAAATTGCATTATATTTACACTGTTTTATATAAGATGTTAAAAAAGAAAATAATAATACTTTTTTTACCTAATAAAAAAGTATTAGGTAATAAATAATATATAATAATCTATAATAAATAATAATTTTTTTTCTGTTTTACGTAAGGTTAAAAGTATTTCTGTAATTACATAAATTTTACTCAGCTCAAATTGCTCTGTAGTAGTTACATAACAGAAATCCTCTGGCCATACTTAAACGAGTAATTAAACCCATTTAGGACTTATGAGTGTCACACATTTAACTATGTAATGAAGAAGTTGATTCATGATCAGCAGAAGCAGTAATGTTAAATAATGTTTTTAAAAATATTCGTCAGCATTATTTATGTTAACAACACTTTTCCTCCAGCGTTACCCTCTTGTTAGCTGCTTTTGAAAAAGTTTACCACCCAAACAGCTATTCTTTAAAGTACCAAGGGAAGGTGCTTCAGCCAAAATAACAACCGGCCTCTTCCACCTACACTGAGTCAGAGCAAATTGGAAATGGAATTAGAAAGTCACATGAGTTTTTTTCAGAGTTATAAAGCATTTTAAACAATGCTAGTCTCTGCCAGACTTTCCACAGATGTGTTGCAGTTTTCTCCCATGTAAGATCTGGCATTCCTTGATGTCGTGCATTTTAAATATTCTGCTTTTGACAAACTGTTAAGTTTGACTCTTTTACCAGTGACATATAAGTCCTCAAGTGCATATTTCAAGCAATGAGTGATTAAACATTTTGAAATAGCTTGTATTCATATTAAGAAAGTGTATGAATACTTCACTATTCATACAAATTTAACCTTTATGATTCTTTGTAATAGGCCAACACACTGTAGCAAATAACGAAAATGTGAACTGCAATGAAAATGACACGACTTTCAAAAGTTTTACAAATAGAATTCTTAAAATGTGGCTCAGAAATGTATGCAGCTTCTACTTTGTAGATGTGCATTTCATTGCAGCTGTCATTATTTGGAAATATACCTCAGTCAGTAGTGTTCATCAAAAGACCAAACATCCATGGCTTTCTTGGCTCCTTCTCCAGTTAATCATCTCCCTGGTGGGGTTTTCAGTTAAGTTGGTCCGCAATGTCTTCTCAGTTGTACTCTTTCCATTGTTGGATGAGATTTGGATAATTATTCAAGATTTCAAGATTTTTTGACTAGTGCACACAAATATCTGTGTTAGCAAACCTAAACTGTGGACAGAATTATCCATCTCCTTTGGAAGTACAGTTGGCATACATTGAGTACTTTTAACTAGCAGTCTCCAAGAATATGATTTCAATTAACTACACGCTCTACATTTGTGTGTCATAGGAACTGTCTTCTCTCTGTCCATATTTGCTACTATAATCCATCACTGCTTTTTTTTTTTTTTTTTCAATCACTTGACAATATAGTTTCAGTTCTTAATATCTGGGAGAGAATAAAGACTGAAAGGTCTTAGCTGAACCTTTGGAGTTTATTGAGGCCACAGAAAAGAAATTCCTCACATTTTCTCCCCTCATCTAAAACTGCCATTACTGAACTGGCCTGAAGACACCCGTCACTGCCTCCCCTCACCTCTGTGTCTATCAGCCCTGCCACGTTTTAATATGGGCTCTTCCTCTGTGCCTTTGTTTCCATGGATACCAACACAGTGTGCTCAACATCTCCCAGCATTTGCCTTTCAAAAGGGCAAAGTGAACTATCGGTTTATATCTCCTTTTTGGTTTGACTGTCTGTACCAAATCTGTGCTAACACAATGTGGCCATGTTGTATCTTTCTCTCCCTTCTAAAAAAAAAAAAAAAAAACTGTTTTATTGTTCTAGAATAATGAGGCTGGATAGCATAGGCATCCAAGTGAACCGTGAAAGATAACAGTTGCAATTGACCTGTTTCCAAGTAACAAGGCAGGCTCTATTTTCAGCACCATGGACAGCACATGAGCAGCAGCCACATCAGAGCTAGCTTTAGGGGAAAGTCTGAAAGTTGGCGACCAGAATGGCAATTTCAATATCTTAAGATCAGAGCATAAATTTGACATCACACTGAGCCAGGTTGTCCATCCTGGACATGATTGATGTTTACTTAACATTCCTCACTGCAGTTAAAGGCTATTTGTTACTTCTAGCTTATTAAACAATATGTAGTGTCTATAGTTAGGAATTTTGTTATGCAAAAGCATGATGAAATCTGTTGTTGCAATATCTAGTTTTAAAATATTTATAAAACCTCTTGTATTTGCTTCAGAATTTACATGTCCTTAAATATTTGATAATATTTTAGAGGCATTATTCTGTGCTTAAGGTGTGTTTATATTTATACCATTATGATGTATACCATTATGTACATACATTATGATGTATGTACGCTACATAATAATCTAGAGTACATTATGATGTACTCTACAGTACATAGTAATGTAACGTAGAGTACATATTACATACTTGTAATTATGTAATTACAAATATGAAAGTTGTAATTACACAATGATTAATGTTATTTTGCAAGTTACCTGTCATAACCCCTAAAATGGTTAATTTTATTATATATAATTTCATCATATTATAACCACAAACTTTTTATGTAATTGGGGGGACTTTATTTGATTAACCAACACAAAATAGTTGTAAAATTAAAGATATACAACTTTTTTTTCCCATCAAAAACTTACAGTCAATTGAAAGTAGTTGTTTTATTTTGGGGTTATCAAAGTAATGAAGAGGACTTCAAACAGATGGGCACCACACTTTTTTTATTCTTTTTTATAAAGCATTGTGAAAATGATTTGCAAACTTTCCCTTACACTTTTATTCCACAGTTATTCACTTGCCATAGGTAAGAGTAAAATTAAGACGTTTGGATAGTTTTAAAATTCACAGCACATCCTAGTTCTGATATTCTGTAAGATTTAAGTTGAAGTCTTCAAAGTTAATTCATTCATTTATTAAGTGTTTGTCTATATTAACATCAATGTGTAGCTTAGTAATATCACTTGAGAATATCGTTCCCAGGAATGAACTAACTCTGGATTATTGACTTGTGTGAACCCTTTGATCACTGCAGGGGATTCATGGATTTAGGATGGCTTTCGCCTTAGGAATGTAAACTTTATGGTAGATCTCACGTTATGATGTGGACAGTCTGGAATGTGAATGTGCTTCTTAGCTGTCTTTGTAAAGTAATGGGATCCCATTTCTTTGCCCCACAAACACCTATTATACTCAAAAAAGCCATGTGCATTGACACAATTTCTAAAATACTCATTTACCATCATGTGGAGCAAAAATGGAAAAGCGATGCAATGTTGTCAAGCCTTGAAATACCACATATCCACTCAGTTTCTTTTTAAGCAGTGTTGTAGCTTTTTCCCCCCTCCTCCTGTCTGTGTAAACACTTGACCTTGGCTCACATGCCTCCAGGTGGGATCCCCAGCATACTAATGAGGGTTAGTGCAGAGGAATGCTACGCCATCGCTTTCTGTGTCAGCTTGTCTGGCTGGGACTTGAGCTGAACTACCTTCAGCACCTCCGGTGTTTGCAGTTCAAACTGATGTCGTGTTTCATTCTTTGTACAAAATGTTTCAACCAAGGTAGAAAAAATAGTACGAAAGTAATTCACTGACATATAAATAATGTAGTCTCTAGTAAGTTGTAAATTTGTTTAAATTGTAGCTCAAGTATACAGAAAATAAAAGAGCAAAATCCCAATATGTCATTGTTTTATAAAAAAAATGAAGACAAAATGGAAATGTTTGTGGAAAAGAAAGAGAAACCTAAAAACTACAGATATTTACAAAATACATAAATAATTTCTAAGGTCATTTCTAAATAAACAGCTGAGTCTAATGTATCCAAGTTGGTTGGAAGGGAAAAATATGGTTGTGAAAGGATAAAGGAGATAGTTTTGAGAGGATTGTGGGACCCATTTAAAAGTTTGAGGCAGTCAACACAAGTCACTCTACACAGACATATCAAGGACATGAGTAGCAGATGTTGCATCGCTTGTGTTAGGTCATTCTTGAAGAAGAATGACCTAACACAGTAAAAGGACTGGATTGTGTCTCTGGGGAATATATTTCTCTTTTCAAGTGAAAGTAAGTGTTGGATTTTATTTGAAAATCAAAGTCCTAGAAGCTGGAAAAACAGGGAAGAAGCACATAATCCAGGTCGCGCAAAATCCAGTTTGAGGTTTCCACAGCCAGTGATGATTTGGGGAACCATGTCAATTACTGGTGTTGGTCCTCTGTGCTTTCTGAAGCACAGAGGACCAACTGTCTACCAGTAAATCCGAGAGTGCTTCATGCCTTTACCAGCAAGCATGCTAACTTCATTTTCCAGCAGGTTTTGGCACCTGCTGACACTGCCAACAATTCTCACACCTGCTTTAATGGCCATGGTATATGTGTGCTTGCCTGACCATCAAACTCTCTGACCTAAACCCCCAACTGGAAAATGTCGAGTATTGTTCAGAGTAACACGAGAGACAGCAGACCAAATAATGCAGAGAAGCTAAAAACTGCTGATAAACCAAGCTGGGCTTCCTTAACACATGCTGGTCACCTGTATGCAGTTCATCACAGATGCAGTAATTCATGCAAAAGGAGCCCAAGCCAAGCATTTAGTCATGGCTAGCGCTAAGACTAAATGGCCCTAACCAAGACTAGGGCCATTTAGTACATGGTTTACTAAAAACCATGTAAACTACATGGTTATTAGTTGAGTAACATTTTTTTTTTTTGGTGTTTTGTTTTTTCAATGCATCCATGTGACCATAGAATTTTCTGAAAAACTGAATTCTGGGTTTTGATTAACTGCGAGCCATAATCATGACTGCACATACTCATCGAAGAGCACTTCCAAGAAATGAAGGAACATTAATGTAACTGCTTTGTATCTGCAAGGAGTGTCTTGGTTTACAGGGATATTTACAAATCTGAGAGCTATCAACTATTTAGTGTTTCAGCGGTATTAGAGCCATAAGTGTGCATAGTGGGTTAAAGGTAACCCACACTCATTAATTCAATTGACTGTGGCACTTTTTTCTTCCATCAATAGGGTGTGTGCATCATGACAACTGCCTTCCTGCACTTCTTCTTCCTCGCGTCCTTCTGCTGGGTCCTTACGGAAGCCTGGCAGTCCTACATGGCGGTGACAGGGAAGGTTCGCACCAGGCTCATCCGGAAGCGTTTCCTGTGTCTTGGCTGGGGTGAGTGAGAAGCTCATTTCACCAAACTCCTCACGTCACTTCTTATAGCTGCCGTTTTCTCGCAGCAGTTTTCGGCGAGGTGTCTTTCCACAGCAAACTGTGCGTCTTTTCAGAGTGCTGCTCTCGTCGTCTCTGTAGGGCGGCTGGATCTTCATTCTGTCAGGCTCTTTGTTGTGATTCCTTTGTGCTTCAGTCAAGCTCTCAGAGGACTGGATAAATAGACCGGCCTTGAGCAGAGAGTGTATGTGTATGTGAGAAGGAATCGGGGTGGGGGAGTGTTGGTGCAGCTCTCCTGTACTGTAGCAGGTTGCAATGACCTTATGTCTGATAGAGAGGGTGGGAGCCTAGCATCTACAGTACATTGCAGCAAAATGGGGTTTAAACATCTAAAATTTTGAAAAATTACATACTAAAGCAGTATTTAGTATAAGGAAGTTTAAATTCTATTTTTAGTCAATTTTGTTTTATATTCTGTGAAAGAAATGCAGTTGGTTGTAATCAAACAGCATAACATAATCTGTACATAGCAGATTCTATTAAAAAAACACACTGTGCAAAATATTAGCACATCTGGTAATAAACCCTGACAGGCAAATTATCTGTATCAAAATGCAAAGATTTCTCCTTCATGTGATAAATGTCAGTCTGAATCCCCTGTCCAAATAGCTCCTTATTTCAGACTACAGGAGAAATCTCTACTTAAAAAAAAAATCAATCTGATTATGAAAGAGCCCACTCTCATTCTTCTTGTTACCTAGCAACAAACAAGGCTCTCTTAGTCATTGCAGTGCCACTGCTTGCTGCAAAACATGGACAAAGGCTGTTTTACTATCACTTGAGCTGCTTAAAAAAGCCTAAGCAGGCATTTTGGTGAAACACCAAACCACATGCAAGTAACATTTAGGAAAAGATGCATAAAAATTATATGAAAAACCAAAGGCATGCCCACACAAAGCCTGGAAAAACATTTAGTGATTTTGACATGTAACAAAACAGGGGAGACGCTGACATGATCAAAGTTCATCTGTGAGGCAACATGCGGTCCAAAGAATACTGTTCGTGTCTTAATTCAGCGCGCCTCAGTACAGCACCCACACCGCGCTGTTGCTGCGCTCTGATTTATGGCGTGCTTGTGAGCACTCAGCACACTTTACCTCTTCAGCACTGCAGAGAGGCACAGGATGGCCACGAGGTCTTTGGCTCGTGCCTCCAGGAAACTGATTACATCAATTGCACCTGCCCGCGCCACTCGGCGAGGAAACGCTTTAATATTCTGGGCACACAATAGTGAAGACTGAATCAATTACACTGATCCATAATGAGGAGCCACATAGCAAAAAAAAAAAAAAAAAAAAACTATTTCTATTGCAAGGGAAAGGGGTGGGAGGTTGAAGAGTGGTGAAATTTCTCACAATACAGAGATGAAATTTAGCTACATGGCTCCCTGTGTGTGATGCACTACTGCCATTTTGTTAAAGCACCATACAGTCTTTTTCACGTCACCTCTTAATGGGATTTTTACAATACAATGAGTAAAATAGTGAAATATATATATATAGAGCTGATCATATACACTCAGATGTCTGCAAAGCCTCATGATGTGGTCTCTAATGGAGTCACTTTTTTTTTTTGTTGCACTTTGTTTAATGACTGGAAGGTACATTGGCTTGCTTCTTTTTTGGGTGCAGCGAAGTACATTTATGTTCTTGTGAGTTAAACTGCTCAAGTAACTATTTAATGTTCTGTTTTTTTAAAGGATTGCCAGCTTTAGTTGTCGCCATTTCAATGGGATTCACTAAAACAAAAGGCTACGGAACACCCTTATAGTAAGTTTTTGCTTTTTTATTTTTACTCCTCTCTTTAATATTCTGCACACAGACACGTTGGGTTCATGGCAACACTTAAGAATAATGATCAAATCCTTCTGCAGTGGCTTACTTATCCTAAATAGAGCCATAAACAAAGTCCCATGAACCCAATCAAATTTCAAAATAGCACAGCAAGACCCCAATTTCATGTGAGCTGCCTCTCTGCTGGAAACCAAATGCATAAACACTGCTTAAAATCTCCTTAGCATTTTATTGCTCTGTGAAACTTTGGGTGTGGAGTAACAACATATGGCACCTCTCCGCTGACAATTGAGCAAAATAACAATGGTGTGCTGAAGTGCACCATTAACGTGGAAGTTAATGCTGTAGTGGGAGTTAATTGTTTTTTTCCTTGTTTCCCCCGCAGCTGTTGGCTCTCCTTGGAGGGTGGGCTGCTGTATGCCTTTGTTGGACCCGCAGCAGCTGTTGTTTTGGTACGTCTTGGTTACCGATGTCTGCTTTCTTATCCCACTTTGCTTGTTTATATAATACAATCTACTTAAAATTGTGAATGTATTTGTCACTTCATCAATTATTTTATTAGCAATGAAACGCATTTTAACTAACAATAATGTTCATTTGTTTTAGTCATGATTCAATATGATTGCTGTTTAACTGTGGTGTGGTTTCCAAGTCAAAGTAATGAGCATTCAATCAGGCCCTGTGTTCAAATAATCCCTTTTTATTCACCATATAATAGTCTCCCATGAAGCAATGGGGTTATTAAGTATTTATGATTTAGATTTGTCCAGCGTCTCATATAGGAGGCTAATTTAATTGCCATATATTTACATAGTTGTAATTAGAAAATGACCCACAGACACATCATTATCCAGATTGCTAAATTACTCAAACAGCAGAAACGTAATGCTATTTTTCACTGTCGAGTTTCCGTACTTTGGTAGAATTTGATTTGAGTGAAGAAAAAAATTAACACTTCTTAAGCCTTTCTTGGCTGTAGTTTTGTTTTGTGATGGACTTCAGAGGAACACAAGCTCCCGTCTAACCATCTGCAGTGAGAATATCATGCCACAGAGTTATCGAGTTGTAATTGTACTGATACTTTACCTCCGCTGCTCCCTACAGCAATCAAATACCATAGTCCTGTTGAGAGAACATTTCAATGTCTTTTATCAGTGGTTCTTATACATTTGAAAGTTTTTTTTTATGGGCTATATCAACACAAAGTAGAACATAATTGTTTTTGAAGGTACAAACTGAAGTATGACATAGGTGTATTTCTATTACCTCTGTAGCTATTTTGGGTCAAGATTAGTTTCTTTTTTGCTATTCTTCTAACGTTCAGTCAAATTAAATAGAGAATGTCTGGAAACCTGACTACTCAAATACTGTTAAATACTCTCAGTTTTGGTCTGAACTTTGACTTGGCTATCCTCACTACCAAATACGCTTTGATTTAAATAGTCAGTTGCAACTCTGACTATATTTAGGACAGCTCTGTTGCTGAAAGGTGAATCTTTGCCCCCCCCATCTTAAATCTGTTGCATTTATCCTAAACCATTCTCCTGTCAGCTCTAGCCAGTCTACCTCACCTTGCTGAACTAAATAAACCCCATACCATGATGCTGCCATCTCCATACTTCAGCTTTGCATTGATGTATCTTCCTAACCTGTCACTTTAGGTGAATAGCCATCTCTTTCTGGGTTTGTAATCAAGGCATACACTAAAATTTCTCCATGATTCATTTAGAGCTCAGGATATTGATTTATAACCCAGTCATGTGTCTGTTCCCTATCTTCATCTTTATGTTGCTCTACCCCATAAAATTCCCCGAAAATAAACTGAAGTTTGTGAGTGTGATGTGGCCAATCTGATAGGCAGATTTTTTTCTTCAGGGAACTGGGATGGGATGAGTGTGCAAGCCATGTCTCATCCATTGCCTGAAATGTCATAGAGAAGAGCAAACAACAGAAGCTAGAGGTCAAAGCTCTTTGCAGAATAATGACATCAGTTGTCTGAGTCTGCATATTCTGCTTTCCCCTCTTCTAACAGGTCAACATGGTGATCGGTATCTTGGTATTCAATAAGTTAGTGTCCAGAGATGGAATCCTGGACAAGAAGCTGAAGCATCGTGCAGGGTATGACAGCACATCCTTGTTAGTACCAGTTTTTCTTCTTCATTTTTGAATATTAACATTTTTTGAAATTCAGTCATATTCAGTAAATTAGAATAGCTATTCCAGTGAAGCTTGTTTGTCGGAATAAAAGTAACCTTTGAAAAATAACAACCTGTAAGAAGGCATTAAACATAATTTGTAAACATGTGTTTATCGGTCTGATGTAGTATTCTAATCTTAAATATCATGTTTTCATTTGATGTAAGTACAAAATTACAATAAAATACCAGAAAGAAAGGGTTGAATACATCAGAATCTGTGTATAATTAATCTATATAATGTGTATCACTGAGTTGAGTTACAGAAACAAATTCTAATTATTTGAATATGATTGGATAAATACTGCATGCTTTGATTATTTTCATGTACACATGGAGATTTGTACCTACTTTTATATTTTATATTGGAAAAAAAATAGAGGCATAAAGAGGTTAGTTCCCTCTTGGGAGTGACATGACTTTGTATTTCTCTGGCAGAATGAGTCCAAGATGAAAATGAATTTAACACCCACACACTCACCAGCCATACTGTTGTAATAGCATGATGGAGGAAAAGAGAAGTCAGGTGGATGTCAGAGTTGTTTGTCATGATATTGTCCCAATGTCTCTTGTGTCCCACAGACAGATGAGTGAGCCACATACAGGATTAACTCTCAAGTGTGCCAAATGCGGTGTTGTATCAACAACTGCTTTATCAGCAACAACAGCAAGCAATGCAATGTAAGTGCCTGTCAGTGTCTGTGAATCAATAAAACGATGCTGCGGGGACTTTCTTTATGTACAGGGTGTCCACTGCAGGGTGCGCTAAATTCAGTTTCCAGATGCACCCACAGTACCTCAGAACTACAGTGTGGAGGAGATTTTGAAATGAGCTTACATAAACATCAGTATGCAGAGCAAAGCCCCACCATCATTCTGGAAGAAAGGGGTCGTCATGGAGATTTAACTCGGATCTCCAGACCTTATCTTGTGTATCTCCTGCACAAAATCCTTCCTCTCTTCTTACAGGGCGTCGTTGTGGAGCTCCTGTGTCGTCCTACCTCTGCTGGCTCTGACCTGGATGTCCGCTGTGCTCGCCATGACGGACAAGCGTTCCATTCTCTTCCAGATCCTCTTTGCCGTCTTTGACTCCTTGCAGGGGTTTGTCATTGTGATGGTGCACTGCATCCTACGAAGAGAGGTAGAATCAATCTGCCTTGTTATTTCTTTACTACTGACATGGGATTTAAAGCAAATGTCCTGCTGGAACAATCAAATCTGTCGATGTTTGGGTAAGTAAATTTATTCACACTGAAATTCCTCTTGTGTTTAGGTGCAAGACGCTTTCAGATGCCGGCTCAGAAACTGTCAAGATCCAATCAGTGGTGATGCAACAGGAACCTTCCCTAATGGGCATGCTCAGATAATGGTAGGCACAGTCACCCTGTTATCTGCAGTCATTAGAGAGACTGATATTTGACCCAATGTTCTTTTGTTACATATAAAACACGTCCACCACTCTTTTTGTTCTTTACCGACCTTGATTAAACTTATTTGCTTTTTGTATTTCTATTGTCTTATTTTTGTTCATATTTTTAGTTTTCATCAACTAGACATGTAACATTATTTTCCTTAGATTTAAAAAAAGAAATACCACAAATGTGCCACAACATGCAGGGTAAAACTTCTGACCATAATGAAAGGCATTAGTTTTGTTTTCCTTTCAAAGTCCTCAGGTCTAATTGTTTCTTTCTGCTTAATTAAAGTCACTTTCCCTCGCATCTCTTTGTTTTCCTCTCATGGGATAGCAGGCGACTGCTACCCTCCCTGACCTTTGAAAGAGGACAACAGTATTTTGATGTTGCACAGCCCCGCCATTGGCAACTCAAAGCAATGATCTGCCATTAAGATTCTTATAGCCATTTGAGTGGTACAGTTTTCACACATTAGCAGAATGGTGTCAAGGCTGCTGACATACAGTCTGTTAGCAGTGAGCACAAAAGCTTTGCAACTGCTTCAGCTGCATTTATTTTCCTTCCTTGAAGCAGAAAAGAAGAACTAATGTTGTTTTGGCTACTTGGAAATAATAATAAATGTTTTATATTGACTATTATAGCTAGCTACGATTGAGTTGCTGCTTTATTTTCTTACATAGCATGTAGCACCTGTCACATTTACTGGAAGATCCTGGTTAAAGACATATAAAAAAACCTTTCAACTCTTATTGTAGTACCATTATAATATTGCTGCAGTAACAATGAAATGTTTGTATCTTTGTCACATAAAATTTGAGAGTTTTGACCATATATACCTAGTATTGCAGGTGGTGGAACGCTAGAGGGTTAATTTTGACTATTGAAACAATAAAAAATGAAATCCTGTGTGCTTAGCTGAGCAGTTTAGATTTGAGTACTGCTTAGCTATGCCAGTCTGGTTTTGTATGACGGTTTGCTGTTTGCTTGAAAAAGAGAAAAAAAAAAAAAAAAAGCACAGCAAGGCTATTACTCTGCCGCTGTGAAGAAGTAAAATATTAATCCACTCTGTTTGGAGTTTCTTTTATTGAATGTGTTAAACTGTTAATAGCTACTATATATCTGTTGAGTCATTGCAGGAGAGGCAGCTGATATTATTGTGTGTACTTTTTTCCATAAATGTTTTTTTGTTTTGTTTTGTCATATAGTTTATATCAACCTGTTGAAAAGAAGTGAAAGGCTGCCTTTTTGTGTCTTTTTTGATATAGTTAAAATCCTTTAGACCAGCAGTGCCCAAAGTCGGTCCTCGAGGGCCGGCATCCTGCATGTTTTGGTTCTCTCCCTGGTTTAACACACCTGTATCCAATGATGGCTCATTAGAAGGCCTAAGAAGAACATTGACATGCTGAAAAGGTTGTTACTACCACCAGGGAGAGAACTAAAACGTGCAGGATGCCGGCCCTCGATGACCGACTTTGGGCACCCCTGCTTTAGACAGAGGCTAAAATGGCTCCCTCTGTTGTTTCTTGTGGGCAATGGAATAATCTCAGATCTAGTGTTAAAAACATTTTGACTAACAAGTTTGGTGAATAACTATTTTTTTAGAAGACTTTTCCTAATTTATGAAGACACACGAAACCTTGAATAGCATGTTCTCTTGTTTTTCTCATTTTGAAGAATAAATAAAAGAAATGGGGATCTGTATCATGCCATATTTATACCTAGAAGAAAAAAAAGTAATCTCACTCCTATCAACTTCAGGAAAGCATGTATTAAAAATGTTTTAGTTTGATATATCCTGTAGGACAGATGGAACCCCCAGGGATGTTTAAAGAAAATAAATTTCTTAGCATGAATGGTTTTTTTTTCCACTTAATTCCAGTTTCAGGTCACGTTTTTCAAAATTCTTTTCAGTTGTACTTGATCCGATTGCAATTGTAAAAAATAAAAAAATAGTTAACTTGAAGCATTTAAAATCATGTTACCCGGCTGCGCACATGAATGTGGAAAACACTGTTCAGAATGAAATTTATAATATATGAGGTAAAACTTACCACAGACTGTTCTCTTTTTACAGACTGACTTTGAGAAAGATGTGGACATCGCCTGCCGATCAGGTACAGAACATATGGCTCTTACTAACAAGATTGCCCTAGATCTGGTTGAAAAAGGTGTAAACATTAAGGAAACAGTCCAGGTTATGTAACATCCAACACAGCCCCACAGGAACTTTTCACAGTTCTGAAAACACCAAACTTTATTGTGAGAACAAAACATCAGAAACAAAACTACTGGAACTCTCAGTATTTGGGTATATCTGATATTAGTTATGTTTCTCTTATTTACATATTAATGTTGTCATGGAAAAGGGATAGGATTAATCACTAGAAATGTTAAAGAATGAGACCTATTAACAGAAAAAGTATATAAGCTTCCCCCGATATAAATGAGAGTAGTGACTTGCACTAGACTGAAGCCTCATCTCTCTCCAGTCTCTTCTAAACCAGTGAAGAGCACATCCTAAATGGAGCTTAAAGGAATTACTATGCTGACCATTATTCAGAGCTCAGCGAGATACATGCTTGACTTACATAGTGCTGTCTTGCGAGCTAAAGTGGATGTGCTGTACCTGGTATCAGGAGGCTGAGCTGACAGGAGTCATTTATAAATCATGACCAAATTTGAGACCAAATAAAAACTGTCCAGAGGGACGTTGCTCAGATAATTCTGTCAGTCTGCAGTTTTTATGTTTGTTATGACAGTGAAAGAAAACAGTTGTTGCTTTAAGAATGAAACGTCCTGCAAAAGTATTCATAGAGTTCTTATAAAAAATATTCAAACCCTTGGGTGTTTTACTCTTTTTTATCC
This sequence comes from Girardinus metallicus, assembly GCA_903067095.1. Lineage (NCBI taxonomy): Eukaryota > Metazoa > Chordata > Actinopteri > Cyprinodontiformes > Poeciliidae > Girardinus > Girardinus metallicus. The sequence continues at coordinate 70,229 of CAEGAE010084957.1, forward strand.
AATCCCCTGACTTATACTTTTCAATAACCTCATGTCTAATTTGCTTGGTGTTTTGTTTTGTCTTCATGCTGTAATGGCAGCCAGGAACACTGATTACACAGTGGAGTGACTGTCCAGAAACAAGTGTCTTTATACTACGATCACTTAAGACACGGTCACTTCTCTCCTGTGTTCTCCATTCCACTCACTATGAGACTACTAGCTCCAACTGGCTGGCTTTGTTCAATTAGGTCATTCAGTTTAAAGGGCATGTTTTATATAAAAAATTTTATGTAATTGTTGTTTTTTTTTTGTAATTATCTGTTTTTGTCAAAAAAGGCACATTTTGATTGTCATGATTGCTTTGTAAACATGATAAAAAGGGTAAAACATCCAAAGGGGTGAATACTTTTTACCAGCACTGTACCCATTTGGATTTTTTATTTCACCATGACAATCTTCATTACATTTAATTTGGATTTAACGCAGCACACAACTGTGAAGTAGATGAGAAAGAGCAAAAGTGTGTTTTCTTACAGATAAGTCTGAAAATGTGGCATCTGTACATATTGAGTCACTTTTACTCTTATAATCCTGAATAAAATCCAGTGTAGCCAACTCCTTTCAATCAGACTATGAAAGTCTTAAAGTTTCAGGCAGGGAGAGCATTTCTGAGAAGCAGCAAAGAGGCTCATGGTAACTCTGGAGGAGCTGCGATAAAGTTATGGCCCTAAAGTGTCAGAAGGAAAACTTTTGGTCACAACATGAACTTTATAAAAGAGTGGCAAGAAAAATAATATGTTCCTTCCACTTTACAAGTATGCAGTATTTTGTGTTATTTTGTCATGTAATATCACAATGAAATACTTTAAAGTTCTGGGTTGCAATGTGGCACAATATGAAAAAGAATCAATATTTTTGCAAATCACTGGATGTGGTGCTTTTTCAGGTCATCACCAATCACTAACTTAGCATTAGTAAACCTGAGGGGATTTTAAGGAGAGACTGAAACTACTTTCTTATTTACAGCAACATTCTCTTGAGATTTCAGAGTGTGTTGTTGTGTCTTTTTTGTATTTAGTGTAATATCACACTTAGAGCATTTTCATAGTTACTCATTCTATGACTGCAGTTTTCCCTTGACACTACAACCTCTCTTAAGGATCACTAATATTGATTTGAATTTTGATTGTTCTTTTGTTCTCATTTTGCAAAGTTTAAGGCATTAAAGTTCCTTTGATTAGGCAAACAAACTAATATCTGTATCGCCCTGCCCTCCAGCACTCCACAAGGACATGGGCTCGTGTCGTGCCGCCACCATAACAGGCACACTCTCCCGCATTTCCCTCAACGATGAGGAGGATGAGAAAGCGCCTGAGGGCCTCAACTACTCCACGTTGCCAGGCAACATCATCTCCAAAGTGATAATCCAGCAGCCTTCAGCTTTGCACATGCCAGTAGGAATTGGCGACCTGAAAGACCAGTGCATGTCTGACAGCAATGCCGACATGCGCCGCACAGTCTACCTGTGCACCGATGACAGCATGCGCCAGAGCGACCACGACATGGGCGGTCACGATATGGAGGGCCGTCCGATGCAGGGCCAAATGATGGAGACGGACTACATAGTGATGCCTCGTGCCTCGGCGGGTATAGTGTCGGGGTCTGCCACCCTGCCCACCCTTATTAAAGAGGAGCCTAAGATGACCGCTGCCATGGATACCCTGCCCCACGAGAGGCTAAAGCATTACAAGATAAGCCCTGACTTCAATATCAACCCATCAGGCATGGACCACATGAATGTGAACCTGGAGCACCAGTATCCTAGTGCTCCAGAGCAGATGCAAACCCTGCCCTTTGAACCTCGCACAGCTGTTAAGAACTTCCTTGCAGAAATGGAGGAAACTGGGGGCCTATCTCGGAGTGACACTGGTTCCACAATATCAATGAGCTCCCTGGAGGTACATATTGTCATGCGGATTAAACACACGCAACACCAAATTCCACCTTGCCAAATATTTATCTTACTGTTGAAGTGTTCTGATGACTTACTAAGATGACTCCTTTTATTTTTGTCCTAACAGAGAAGAAAGTCGAGATATTCCGATCTAGACTTTGAGGTACGTAAAAAAGATAAATCTTCCTGAAGTTGAGCTTAGCTATTTATGTATAAAAGGCTGTTTTGCGGTTGTGTTAGCCATTTGATTTAGTAGTGTCTGTTGTGCCTCTTAAGCTTATTGCTGTAGCATAGCCTTGACTCATGAGGATTTATAGACTTACTGTGTAGTTAAGGTAAAAGCAAGGCTGTCAGCTGACAAACAGGGCAGTAGCTCTCATCAACATTTTATCCTCCTCCATCTCCTTCATCCATTAGCTATATGTTGATTTTCAAACTGTATGCTTTTAAAGTCATTTGCACATTTCACATCTGATTTTATCACTGGTCAGCAATAAAAATATTGGTTTGCAAGTACATAATCAAACCCCCTTTGGCAGATTTTTAGTATTTCCTTTTGCATTGTCAAAGCTTTACTGCATATATAATTTGTAATCTCTGTCAAAACACGGGAAACATGTTGCTTCCGGCAGCCACTTTGGCTCTGGTTGTGTTTTTAGCTTAGATGCACACAAACACTTCAAATAGAAGATTTGTACTAAGGTTTATCAAAAGGATTTCCTGTACCTCAGCAAAACCCTAAATAAGGTGGTTTATCACAAAACAACTGTGTTTAAGCATTAGGTATCCCATAAGCCTATATAAATTATCTCTGTGTTTCCTTTATTTTGGCAGTCATTCTTGTATATGCAGAGGAAAGTAAATTTGTTTCAGACCTGGCCTCTAAGTAAACTACCATGACACTAACAAATTGATCAAAGGTGGAGGGGGTGGAGAGGAAGATGCATTTCCATTATTGGCTGTCAATACCAAAGCAAAAACCCTTGCCATTGCAGAAAGTCATGCACACCAGGAAAAGACACATGGAGCTGTTCCAGGAACTGAATCAGAAATTTCAAACCCTGGACCGATTTCGAGACATACCAAATATGGGCAGCATGGTGAGTAACAGGAAACCCAGGGGGGTGGCTGTCAGCTAAATAAAGAACTCAACATCCAAATGATCTATTTAGATATTTGATGCAGGACACATTTACGTGTGATTGTGCAAATGAGTGGTTATGTAGCAAAAGTGTGGCTTTCTACATCTAATGTGCCTGCAATCAGCAGAGGGGCTGCCTCTTAAAAGCCTTGAAGAACAAGGCAAGTCTAAAGAAAAATAAAATAAACATAAAAACACAATCTTTGGCAATTTTGCTATAGTGGAGTGCATCCATTCCAATGCAAGGCCATAAATGCACTTTTCTTTACATGCACATTTATCTACTTAGCAAACCCATCATTTTTTTTATTCATTAATGCATGGCAGATTATTTATTATATCAGCAATTACGTAAGTATTAGCCTAATAAGGGGAGTCTCTCTGCAACTGTGTGGGAGGTGGGACTTGACTCCATTAAGAAGTCGGGCTAATTATGCAATACCTCATGACCTTGCTGCAAACCAAAAGGCTCACCATCTGTCTACACACCTGACTGGATGTGTAGACAATGGGGACATCAGACTTAATCCATCTGTTTGAAATGAGCCTAGCTTTTTTTTTTTTTTTCGAACACTTAAGCCATATCAGATACAGCGCTGTGAAGATAAATTACTTCTGTTTTTGCTCTTTCACTCACCTCAATGTTTCAAATAAAGTTGATGCTGAAGATAACCTGAGTAAATACAAAAATCTCTTTTTAAATTATTTAATTTACCAAAGGAAAGAAAGTCATCCAACTTAATCTGATCCTGTTTGAAAAAGAAATCACCCCTCCTGTTAAATAATAAAACAACGGGGGTTATCCACATTTTTTTGGGAGACATGTAAAAGCCATTTATAAGCTCTTAGGATGCCAATGAACCACAATGAAAGTTGCTATCCATCAATGGGAAAGACATGTAGCATTGAAGAGCCTTCCCACGAGACTGCATCAACAGCTTATCTAGTTGATCACAAACGATGACTAAACAAAATCTAAAGCCCTTCCAGCCATCTTTGTTTCAGCTCAAGTTGAAACAAAGGTGATTCTTGATTCAACGCTTGTTTTCACCTTGTAACTACCAAGAGTGGAACAACCAGTTATTGAGTTTATGGGCAATTCATGTTCTCACATAAGATCCATTTAATTTGAGCTGCTATTTTTCCATAAGAAATTAAATCATTATGGCAAAACTGCATTTTGCATTTACTCAGAAGATCTTTGATGTCAGAATTTACCTGATGATATGAAATGTTGAGGCATGACAGAAAAGCAAAAACAGGGAAATATCTTTTTAAAACTACTTTACGTCACTATAAATAGTAGCCTTTTGATTTCATACTACCACCCTCCCAGTTTTAGCTGCAGTACAGTGCAGCTTCAGGACCGTTGCCTAGTTACAGTGCAAGTACCTTTTTTTTGTAGAAAACTATAACTACTTACTTCCCCTATTTTCCTTTTTCCCCCCCAAATGAATCCATTGCAGAGCTGGCAGCAAACATTAGTATCCATTTTATATTCCCTGATGGGGAGCCGCTTCTTTCCCTTATTTGCACTAATGTCTTTGGGACTGTCAGTGAGAGCACATTCAGACGAATGAATGGCTCACACATGCAACACATCCAGTGCTCTAGTTTCTGAGCTGAGGAAAGCAGAGATCTGCTCCATGTTAATAGTACGCATGTTCCCATTTAATACACTGCCATTATCTTTTTGTTATTTGATGCTTTTCCCAGCATTAATTCATTACTTTCAATTAGCAATGCTAGGAACTCATATAATGCCCTTCTGAATGAACTGACCTCACTGGAAAAAAGTACATTTTTGAGAGACAAGTAGCTGTTAAGCTGCTGGGGATGTCATGCTACTAACATCACCTGCTGTTGGCCATGTCCGCAGGACAAGGCAATGCCAAAACAGAATCCATGGGAGAGCTACAATCCAGCCTGTGAGTACCAGAACTACGCCACTATGAATGTACTAGAATCCGACCCCAAGGACTCACTGGAGATGACGGCTGCAGAGTGGGAGAAGTGTGTCAACCTACCCTTAGATGTCCAGGAAGGAGACTTCCAGACAGAAGTGTAAAGGGTGAAGAAGATGGAGGGGAAAAAATGCAAACTTGGAAAGGAGGAGAAGGGGATGTATTTTGCACTGATTAAAGCAACAGACTTTTCTAACAGCCTTGGCAAACATATCTGGATCTTACGAGTGTGGCAGGGACATAATGTGCCAATACAATATAAGGACTGGGGAGAGAGGAAAAAAAAAAAAAAAATAAAAAGGGATAAAAACATCAGTGTTACTTTTTGTATTCTCACTAGTGTACTTAGTGTGGGGCAGCCTGGTGTACAATATTTACCATCCTGTGTTGCCAATTATCTGTGGAGGAATTGGCTGAAAAAAAAACCAACTCTCTTAATGAAACCTCACAAAGCAAATGACATGCCATGTCGTCCCAGCTTCATCGGGCCTAGTTTTGATTTCCTAAAACTGGACCTGGAAGCACAATGTATATATTTATGCAGTTTTTAAAAAGTTTATAACAGTCCGTTTGGCCATTACTACACTTTTTACTTTATAATATAAAAACATGGGAGGCAAAGAGGATTTTTTCCTGTCATATTAAAATGAATGTTTGTCAAGCTACATTCTTCATTGCTTTAAATGCAATAAAGATAATACTCACTTTTATATAAATAATATATTTCACAACTTTAATACTGCAGAATCTGCTTGAAGGATCCCAGCAAGCTCTCTCATCTGCAGCTCTGTATAAAATATTTAAAAACAAAAATGTTGTATGGTGTAAATAAACTTTTGTCTACATATGTTTTACTTGTGCCAATTTATTTTAATGAGGAAAAAAAAAATGCCAACTTGACCAGAAGTTATAGCGAAAAATGTTAACATTTGAAAAGGAATGTAAATAAAAGAGGAAATATGTTCGTACTGCTTCAGAGGTCGTGTCAAGTTTATGTTGTGTGTTGGTTGTCAAATGCATCACTCACCTTGAATGAGACATTATCTGAAACAAATGAGTATCATTGAAGTAAAAATGAGGCTAGCTACACATGCTAATGGTTATTTAAGTGGGAAATGAAATGAGGTTGCCGTGCACCACATATGATCTTCCTGGATGAAATGTGCTAAAACTGGAACATTTGAAACGTTTCTGGTCAGAGTGACTGTCTCTTGTAAAATCAAAGTGATATAAAAAGCAAAAACATAATAGCAGTCTAAATGAACATGATTTTACACATTTTTACATTACTTGCTTTTCTGTTATATGAATAATAGACTGGAAATGATTCATAGGGTTGAATATTTATGCTTGAAAAGCCAATACAAAATGGATCTCAACGTACTGCTAACAATCCAATAAATTAAAGTTACAGGAGCAGTAAGGACCGATTAGATACTATTTGATTAGGACTCAACCACAACTCAGCTTAATTAAATTATTTTTCATTGAACTAAAACACAATATGGTGAACTATTACAGTAAAATGGGCTGTTTATTAAAACCCATCTAGAGATAAGTGTTGCAAATTAGCTCATGGCATAAGTATCATTCTTGATGAAATGTGCAGTGCAAATCAGTCATTAAAAATAAGCATAAAATGGATTTTTTGGATTATGAACATTAAATAATAGGGTAAAATTACAACTGGATTTTATTTTTATAAATGTAAACTTGGTGACATTAACATGGTCAAAAAATTGTGTCATTTTTAACATAAGCAGTGGTAAAATTTTTAAAGCACTGACCAAAATAATGCAAAAGCAATAGTGGAACACCTTGTGGTGAATCTAAATATTAAATATAAAGTCAGACATTGGTCCACACTGTATTCAACACACATGCCACACAGCACGTTGTTTCTTCAAGAATAATAGTTAATTCATGTGATGAGGATGGAAAAAAAAAAAGCTGTGCTGGTCTCTTGAGTTCATGAAAAACAATGTTTATTTTTGGAGAGCTCCCTGCAGTTCTCTTCCCAAATACTGGAGGCACTACAGAGAAAATAATATAATTCCACAGCAGGAATGTCAGCACTAAAAGATCCTAAAATAACCTAAAAGAAAAGAAAAGAAAAGCTCTAATGTTTCCAAACATTTGAAATTCAAAAAAATCCGTCTTATCATGACTGTTTTACTGCTGTCACTCATGCCGTACATTCATAAGTTCATGAACCAATACAGTTCAATTCATTTTAGCACCCTTAATTTACAATTTCCAGTCTTAGGACATGTTTTATGGAGGATATAATAGGTGTTGCACATCCTCCTTTGTCCATTTCCTGTGTAAGTAATCAACTTATTTGTAACTATCCGGTACAAATGTGATGATGTTTTAAAGGATTGTGCTAACACGATAAAAGCATACTTTGGTCTTGGCCTCTCTGACTAGTTGTTAGCCTCATCCTTACTAATCTGAATTAGTAAGTACTTATAACCTATTACCAGAATCTTGCTTCAAAAACATAGAAATATCCCCTTAAGAAACTTCATGATCAAAATACACCACTTCTTTAAAATCTCACTTTTTAAAAAACTAAACTAGATTCTGTTTAAATTTGGACAGATGGAACAATTCAAAAGGTCCTCAAGAGTGCTCTATAAGGCATCTGCTATATTGACTTTTATCTCAGGTTGAATCAATGACTTAAAACTTCCAATTACAGTTAAATATTTGCTCTGTACTGTTTTCCGAGTCTTCTCTTCAATCCACCAACTATATTCAATTTCCAAATTTGGCTGGGAAACATTTAAACCCCTAAAACGTTTGTGTGCCTCCTGTGGGTTCTGCTGATGAGATCAGCTTCCTCAGACAGACAGGTCCACACAGAGCTCTAATGGGAGGAAGCTGCCAGAGCTGAGGGAAAATCTTGTTTGTTCTGTCTGCTGGTCTGTGCAGTATGGCAATGAGAGCGGCAAGCATGTGCTCCCTTCTCCATCTGGGATGCGGGGGTCCACCAAACAGGAGAAGAGGAAGTGCCTGAAGAAGTGGGAGAAGGAAGAGGAGGCATGACTTCATTTTCAGTGAAGAACAAGGACAAGACAGAAAAGACGAAGAAACAGAGAATGATCCCTGGTGGACTGGAATGAGCACTCTGGAGTCCTCTAACATTGTCTGCACACAAATTAAAGTGATGAAATTTGGAGTTCATTCAGCACAATAACGTCTGAATTTGCAATGCCTTTCAATTTAGACTACAAGACATAATTGGGTTAATTATATCCACTACTGTTATTGGCTTTGTTAGAGTGTTTTATTCTTTTCTTTGTTATTATGCCAATATCCTTCACCATGCGTCAAACTCAAGACATGGGGGTCAAATCTGTTTCATACCATAAAGCTGCTTTAAACTTATCCACTAGTTTATTCTTGACCAGTGTGGTAGGTTCTTCAATCTTTGTGGTGCTGCTTGCTCCCCAATGTTTTCTTTCAAACAACAGAGGCCTTCGCATAACTGTGTTTATATTGAAATTAAATTTATCAGAATTTTAGAAAGCAGATGGTTGCTCAGGGTTTCATTCTGAAATATCAGCGTAAATGAGGCTGAGAACAAAATACTTTTCAGGTTTTTATTTATAAAAAAAGTTTTTATATTTATATTCATGTATTGGCTCCCTTCTGCTTTACAATTTGCACTGTATTGTGTTGGGTTATTACATAAAATAAAATAAATTAAAACATTAACTTTTGTGGTTGGTATAAAACAAAGATAATGATCGGTTAAAAATATCTTTGCAGGGCATTGATAGCCATCAGTGTTGCTACACAGAAGAGTAAAATAGAAAAAATACTTTAAGTATTCTTTCATATGCAGAAAAATATAGGGGATAAAAATTATTCATGTTTCTTCTGCATGAGCTGAAGAAGTTGTATCGCAATTTATTTTTCTACTACAGCCTGTTGTAGATGTGCTGGTTACTGGTATTAATGGGTGTTTATTTGTTAATGTCAAAATCTAAATGACTATTTAAAGCAAAAAAAAAACAACATTAATTTACCTTTAGGTATGATTGTGCACATGCATGTATCTATCCTGTATGTCTCTATTTTGCCTTGTGTTGGACTGGCGACTTGTCCAGAGTCACCTCTCACTCAGTCAGGAGAAGCAGGTAGAGACAATGGATAGATGGTTGGATAATAGCATGATGCAGAAAAACATGACATTTTTTTACTCAAAATGATCATACTCTGGGAAACCTAATGGTGATATTTATTGATTTAATCTTTCTCACTTTCATGTTCTTTACTGTATGACACTTTTTATTGAGAAAACTGTTTTCCTCCCAACAGCTTGTTTATGCAAAAGCAGTAAGCTCTGTTTAGCTGTTTGTAATGGGCATGCTGACAAGCCTGCTGGACATGTTTTCATTGAGTGGAAAGTGGCATGTCCCACAGGCTCATAAGAGCAAAGAGGTGAAGCTGCTTTGTGCCTCTAAACACTGAATCAACATAATCACATTGATCCTGAATCACTTGTGTCCCCTGAGGTTTGACTGAGAGGTGAGGTAGGCGGCTCCTTTGTCACAGAGCTATCTGAGAACTTCAAACACAGGAGGAACTGATTTGCTTAATCTTTTGTTTAACTTGCAGATGCAAAGCTCTCATTTGAATACAATTTAGCAAAATCTAATGAAGATAAAAAAATTTACAAATTAAAAATATATATATATGTTAGTTTTTTCTACATCACAACTGTGTTAGAATAGAAGTAAAAGTTTCAGACTCTTGATAGAGTGCATCACTAGAAGAGTACCCAGAAGGTATTTGATATGCAGCATAAAATAAATTTCAGTCCTTTTTCCCGGAGAACAGTAAGATGGATGATAGCAACAGAGGGCCAGGAAAATAGTGACAGTAGTCTGTAATTCCTCTAGGTATCTATTTTATTCTCTATAGTATTACAGAAAATCAGATTTTGCCTTTATATAAAACCCATCTCACCCATCTCTCTAGACAAATGACCAAAAAGTGGCCACTTTGATCTTGTTAAAGTTTGTTTGCAACCTAAGTTTTAATTGCTTCGCAAGGTTTATATTAAGCAAACATTATAAGATGGACCTTATCCAGCTCTCATATCCAGATTAGAGTTTTTGACAAAGGGAACTACCAAATAAATCCCAAGCATGAGTACTTCTCATCTGCTTGGTGTTCACCAAGACGTGTAAAAGGGACATAATATCCTGGAAAAAAGTAATTGCCCCATCGCTTTTTTCTTTCTCTGCACACTTAAATGTTTCAGTGAACAAAATGTAATATTAGAAAAGATGAACTTGAGTAAAAAAAATGTGTAGTTTTCAAATAATGATTTCATTTACCAAGCAAAAAAGGTATCCAAACTAACCTGGTCTCCTGTGTCAATCATTCAACAAGTCTCTGTTGAATGCTTATGCCTGAAGGCTGCCTGATCTGTAGAATTATTAAATCACTTTAACAGAACCTAAATGACAGCATGAAGTTACATAAAATATTTTGAATCAGTCCTTTCTCCAAAGTCACTTGATATAAATAGCATTTAAACATCAACATCAGAAAATTATAAATATTTTTTAAAAGTTTACCCTTTTCTTTGTGCATACACATAAGGGTTAAGAGAGAAGAATCACAAGTTTACACAACATGAAAAATAAAATGAGCAATAGCATTCATAAATAGAAAGCATTCAGACTATGCTATAATAATCAGTTCGTGTTATGGGGCTTCATCCTTTTATGTTCTGATTGTGAAGGGAAGCTTCACAATCAGTTTGATACTTTAAATTTTACAGCTTGCTAAATTTTGTATGTCTGTGGTGTATTTCATATGTTTTAATGGTGTACTTGATGTTTCTGTTTCCTCCATAAAGTTTGGTTTTATGTGTGTCTAATAAATAATGATATATTCAAATGTGAGGTGTGTTCCAGATTTTAGAGTTTAATAATTGCATAATAACCTGGTAATACTTAACAAAACATTGGAATTTACCGATGGCAGTGTGTTCCGTGTTTTAACCATGATCGCAAGCTGTTAAAAATGGCAATTTGGTGAAGCAATTGTTGTCCATGATTATAGAACCAAATTAATCTTAGTCTAAGTTTATTAAGTAGTTCATGATTTGATTCTGCTAACTGCTTTTGGGTTTTCATCTGATGTTGTCTGTATTATGTCAGAACCATTGTTCTCTCAGCTTGTAGCTTGAACAAGAATTGCACCCGGACCTCTCTGAGACATCAACAACTTTTATCACAAAACCACAGATCAATTCTCAGAAGTTCAGCTTAAAATTCCAGGTTTATCTCATAAATGTTATGACATCAATAATAATTCAGAGTCAGACTTTAACGCTCAAGGCTCCCTATGAAAGGCATTCCTTCAAACATAAATATGCACAACCACCAACATCAGCAAACACAAACATCTGCTCAAAATGCAGTCAATTTGTGTCTCTTGATCAGCACTAGATAACACAATCAGGGAGCAGAGTGCAGCCTTGGTACTGCTCCAGGAAAATCAAAACCACTGCAATCTCCGCCAAGGGAGTCAGTTGGAGTCTCCAATCAGAGTGGATGTGTTTTACAGAAAAGCAACCGCAGAGTTTGGAAAACAGAGAGAGTCTATGTCAAGGTGCCCCTGGTTATTGACATGTTCTGATAGTGAACTAAACACAAATAAGTGTGTTTAACAGTTTCATGGGTGATAAAGCAGAGTTTGGATACTTGTCAGAAACCTTCCAATGTTTATTTCAATCTAATCTATAATAATTAATGTTTAATTTAAGGATGTATCTGTATGTTCAGTAAAGCATTAAGATATATATATATATATATATAAAAGGAAAGCATGTGGTACTTTATGATTGCGATACCAGATGTATGTCTTAAATAATGTTCCCACATGTTGTGCTGTATTCATGTGCTCCTTGTTAGTAATCTAAAATTATACAGAAGCATTTATTAGTTGAATCAATTTACTTTCAGTGTGGCTTTGACTCAAGTTCCTGTTTTAACTGGTGCCAGGGCCAGATGTGCGTAGAGATAAAATACCTGACCTAACTGCATTGATGTAAATTATTACTTTCCTAGTGAATACCTGTAGACTGGTGGAAGTACAAGTTGATTAAATAAAGGGAAACAGAAGTCTGCACATCTGTTATGGATGGCCAAAAGACACATCGTACCAATGATCCCTGGTAAAGCAGAGTTATTTCATTTATTCAGACATTTTACTAAATTATATTCACATTTCTCCTTGCACGAGTTGCAACACTTCTTGAAGGAGTAAAAGAAGACATTTATACAGAAAGCTTTTAAATATAAGGTATAACAAGTAAAGTTGCTCTCTGAACAGCCAGAATCCTGTGATGTGATTATAAAATCCTCCCTGTTAAACATATAAAACTCATGTTTTTGCCACAAGTCTTCTTTACTTTATTGATAAATGCAAGGGTGGAACTTAACATTGCAGCTTAACTCAAATTACAAGGTAGGCATACCTCAAACCCTAATTGGACATAAAAATCATATGCAAATCCATTTAAAGCAGGCAGTGAGTAGTATGTGTGTAAGCTAATCCAGGGATGGGTGTATTTAACTGTCAGCCCACAAGCATTAATGACTCAAATAGGTTTCATGTTTTTACACTTTTTTTGTGTCAAAGCCCAAGCTTTGGGCTGATGGCAATTTTGTATTTAGCATCTGAATAGGGTGAAAGTGGGATTTTAAATTGTAGCTCCATCACCAATTTGACCGGGACAGATATTAAAAAGAAATCCCATACAGAGTATTATGGAGAAAAAATTGAAAAGGAATCTAGGAGGGGCTTTGATAACAGGGTCAGACATGTAATGATGGATGATTGGGAAAGTGGGCAATTTTCACTCAACCTGCTGCAACTTCCAGGTTTTTTTTCTTCAAATATGAGCCAAATAGAAGGTTTTGAAATAACATACAAATTACAGACCTGTTTACTCTAAAAGTTTTTGAACCAAAATGATACTACACTGATGCCCTCTCTAAGACTTGATGCACATACAGTACATAATAAAGAAACCATTTCCTTTATGTTCCTTTGTAAAAATGTACATAATACAGAGCAGGACTGTAGGCCAGGCAGTTTTGCTCATGTTTCATCTGCTCATCTTTTAAAAGCAGATTGAAATTTTGATCTTGCACTTTAATATATGCGGCTAATCTCTTTCATATTCTTTCTGTGTATATTTAGTGCCTACCAGAAACAAAGGTACAAAGCAGCACCATGATCAGCATCATGTTTTCTTCATGATTTGTTTATGTGGAATTAAACATATTTATGGACTTCTTCATTTTTCATTTATTTTTTAAAACATTACGACCCAAAGACTGTGACTTTGTGTCACAGCCAGAGTCATACTGATAATACTAATTAATTTTTCTTACTCAAAACACTGATAATTAGCATACAAACTTTTGAACATTCACAAGTACAGCTCAGAGAAATTAAAACATTATGTGGGAGTTCAATATTTTTGTCACTACTTTAGAAACTACTTTATGAAGCTGTACCATTGTGCTCTCTAGCTTTGTGACTGTTGAACCTACAACCTTTAGATTGCAAGAGGATAGCTGACCCAACACAAAGAACATAACAGGTTACTAGGAAAACATATTTTAGCAATACATTGAGTAAGACTAACTGCTTTAAAAATCTTCAATGTAAAATAATGTACACTGAATAATAGATTTTGATCAAGAAATGCTAAAATAAGCCATATTTTCCTTAAATCAAATAAAAACACTTCACTGAAAAATGATTAAATAAATTTTAATAGATGAAGAATGTTATAAATTGTTTTATTTATTTATTTATTCAAATACAGGTACCATTCAATAATAGCACAGCTTCCCCAAAATCATTATGCATCTGTCTCTAAAGATGACCACGTCATTTCAAAACTGGAAACTCTAAATTGAGTTATGAAAGCTTGGGCAAATAAAGGTGCATGTGCCCATCATAGTAGTTTGCATTCATGAGGCACAAACATTTAAAAAAAAAAAAAAAAAAAAATGACATTATGATTTGGTCTTACTTTGAGATATGTACATAGAGAAATAAATCTGTGTATGGCTAAAAGGTACCATTAAAAGCTATTTCACAAAGCTGCAGCTGATTAACTTCAAAGTAAAACCTAATCTGTAACCGGTTACTTTCACCTCTTAGTTTCTCTTTTTCCCCAATTCCACCAAAAAATCCATGTTAAAGCTGCAGAAACAACAAAAAAAAAAAAAAACCCTGAAAATGCAACAGATGCAACCGTTTCTTTACATGTCACACATCAAGCGGGTCCGCAGGCGCAGGTAGGCTTCATTATATAACAGCAGATGGAAGAAAATATCGCACATCCACTTGAACTTTATGCTACTTAAAGCAAGCCTTTCACAGTGTCACAAATGTTAACTCTTAGAAATCACCGTTTTTTTAACAACCAGCTATTAAGTATAACTACTGGTACATTTCAAATATTTACCAAAGAAGGTGTAGATGTAGTTATAAATAAATAATTTAAGTGAACTAGAAAGAGTACTTAAGGATGTAAAAATAAAAAAAATAGAAACTTACTGTGCGACAGAAGAAGCCTAAACATTGAGTTTTGGAACAGTAAATGTTTCATGTCAGTGTTTCTCCTAAAGAATTACTAATTTGAGTCAGACTGCTGAAATGTGAATCCTGTCAGTAGGATTGAGTTGGAGGGCACTCCCAGAATCCCCGTGCCATCAATAAAATTGAGTGAGGAGGACACTACAAACAGTCTGAGCTGTCTCATTAAAGGGGAAGAGTGAGTCAACTCAACCAAGCCTGGGATCCAGAAAAAGAAATCCAGAATAATACATTTAATTAGTTCACTCATTTATTTGTTAAGGAAAACATGCTTTTTAGTCCCTTTAAATTATGACTGCAAGTGAAAAGTTGTTTTTTTTTCAGTGCACATATTCATCATCGCTCAAGTCTGAGTCATCGGCCTCCACCTCTCCTTCGATCACAGATTTCTTTCCTCTGCAGCATGACACCACCAGGCCAATAAGGAAAGCCTGAAATAATGAGAAAAACAAACATGATTTTACTTCCAGAAGTTGAATCACGCACTTTTCTGCCACTGTTCCCTGAAAAAGATTTTTCCAGGAATGCTTTTGAAATATATGTTTAATCCTTCTGATGTGCTGAGATAACTAAGCTGCATTTCTGAATCCTCTCTCACAACATTATGAGTCCAGGACGTCACATGATCTGTTCCAGAACGCCTCATTCCAACTCCTTCCTCCTTCATCTAAAGATGAAGAGATTTTTCAACGTTTTGTAACTTACCCCAATAAAAGCCCAGTTCCCAAAGTAGTAGATGGTGCTAAAGAACCAGAACTTGTGTAGGAAGAGATAGGTTCTCGTCACAGTGCACTCATCTGAAAAAGAGAGGTAAGAACTTTTTAAAATTTTTGTTAGCAGCAGAAGAAAAAAAGACAACATGGAAGGAACATTTTACAGTTTTAAAATGCTTCTTTCTCCTAATTCTTGAGCTAATTTGATGTAAATTAACCCATTTTTTATAGGCCAGTTCTGATTAATAATCTTCAGGTCAAATACTGAAGAATTTGAGGTTTGTATTTATTAAATATAAAAATGTACAAAATCTACTTTCGGTCTACAAACACGTCAAAGACAACGTGTCCTGAAATGTTTTAAGATAAAAGATAGATGTACTCCCATGCACAAATCAGGATGATACTGTAATTTAATCGCCTTTTGCTTGATTAAAACTACCACTAAAAAAGAAGCTGTATCTTTCTGCCAATTTCTGATAGTCCTAAGAAAAAAAGGCGAAAACAAGTATGATTAGTATATTACTGGTTTTTAGATACAGCCCCGCCCCCTACATTTTTCCTGCCTGCTGACACAGATAGCTTCTATGTGCTGTTACCGAGAGGAGAAAAAACACATCAGGAATCAAATAAAATGTGACACATCCATTGCTACATGGTGCATGATATGTCTGAGTTATAAAGGTGTCTGAACTCACTTAAGAGCTAAAAACAGGCAGCCATTACAAAATGGAGCATTGCCTCAGGCAATTTTGTTATTCTAACCATTAAAGACAACCAGCAGTTGGAGAAGAGGATAGTTGTGTCACTGTCGATGTGAATCTGGCAGAACCAATGAATAAAACTAGAATGATGCAACACTTAATAGTGCCTCGCCTCAAACATATTGAGTTTCACTTGTGGAAAAGCCAAAAGGTAAAAAGCATGAAGCAGACATCAACAAGTCATAAAGACTGTGCACAGGGTATACGTACAGACAGCCGCATCTTCTAATGTGTTTTAAATACTTGCAGCCAAAAAGCTCACAGCTGCAGGTTCAGAAAAATATCTTTAATCTTACACGGTCCTTTTTGTGATAATGAACCCATTGTCAATAATGAAAAGAACTAAGAGGGTCATCCTCAGTCACAAGACTGGAGGGAAATATTACAATAAATGCACAAACACACATGAGAAACTGTGTCAAGTCCTGCTTTCAACATTCCTGAATGTGCAAGTTTATGGCTTCGCTTTTAACTCATGAACAAGTACACCTGCAGCTCAGAAAATTAATAAAAACCAGTAAATCAATAAATCAAATAAATCATACACTCTATCAGTTGTAAGTCTTTACCAGTGCCTGAACATTTTAAATCTAACATAAAGTGTACAAAACTACCAACCACAAACAATCCAAATACCAGGAAAATGTAGAAAACATAAAATCTTACAAATTAAGGGGGAAGTACCCTCTCTCGACTGTTCTACATCCCCAATGTTAACTAAAAACTCTGTACTTTTTCCATAGGTTTGTTTATAGTTATTTCTTAAATGATTTACATGGAAAAAAGCATTTCTTTTCCCTTTTTTCAAAATGTGTGCAAGTGGCCATTATCTATGAGTAGATTTACAAGAAGAAGGGCAGAGAAAGAAGTGAAGAACATGCAGTGAATGAGTAGCTTTTCAGGACATTTACTGCATGTCCTTCCATTCTGTATTCTGAAAAATATGATCATGTCATATATGTAAGGTTGTGTCGAAACCAAGAAGGCAAACATACTGCAGGAGTTTGACCAATGTTTTTATGTGATACAAAAGGAAAAAAAAAAAAAAAAAAACGTGTTTTTTTTTTTTTTAACATTAACAATTTAAATCGTACCCTTCTTATTGGTAATCTTTTTCTTAATTCAGAAACTAGCACAGATTGACTTCTGGTCACTGGTCTATATAGTCTACCTGCATCCATTTAAAGGCAGGACGAGTTTCGCTTTTTATTCTGTCAACAGAACAACAGTGTGATGTTCAGAAACATGCCTGTTTAAAAATCTGTGAAGTGCACATCTGATTGCGGATGAGAAAAAAAACCAGAAAAAGTGCTACGTATCAGTCGATTTATCAACCCACTGATAAAATCAGCCTACCTCTACTTGAAGCACTGAATGATTAACCACTTACTCAGCTGTAGCTCATTTACTGAGCCAATAAAAACGTATTCTGTATTAGGCTTTTTAATTCCCTAGGAGCCCTGGCAGACAACAGCAAAACTAATGTCTTTAGCATTTCTCAAAAGTGATCATGAAAACAAAAATAAATCAGAATCAAAAGTAAATTACTGTAATGTTCCTATTCTATGTTATAAATAATTTCTCATTCTGCTAAACAAACCTGGATCTCCTCATGATGACAGTTTTTGAGTCTCCTTAAACTGATACATGTACTGGTCAGACAGATTCAGACAAGAAAGGACAGCCAGCGTTCCAAAGCTGAGTCACTAAGTGAATGAATATTAGAAGGGGTGACGTCTGAAAGGGTGCAGTGTTTAGACTCTGCAGTTTGATTCTTGATATAGAGAAATGGTGAAAAAATGAAAAATAAAAAATCCCCACCAAAATCTCATTTCTTAATGAGCTGCCATATACAGACACTAGAAAGAACGTTATGTAAATATATTCCTTATTAAAACTTATGTCAACAGGATAACGGAACAGAAAGTCCAAAAAAGATGGAGTTGCCTAAAATGCTCTGTCTGGCTTTATTAGAGAGCCATCTGGAGCATTAACACTGACCCTGCTGTGCTGCTCCTGTCACGCTGTTTCTAACATAGCTCTTCACACTGACATGAACTCCATAAACAGTACAGACACACTTAGCTACAGGACATCAAAATCCAAAGCCACAACTGGTCAAGGCCGAGGTTCAAAACTGATGCATTAAAACCCAATGCAATCGAAGCTCATCCAGACAGAAAGCTGAAATTCAAGAAAAATATTTACTTCTGCCCTGTTCCACTTATGACAGAGGTGGAAGAAAGGCATTTAAATCCCAGGACCAAGAGATGAGAAGAAGATGATGATGATGATGATGATGATGATGATGATGATGATGATGATGATGATGATGAAGAGGAGGAAGCAGCAGAGTCTTTCCTGATTCCCATGATTCCACTCCTTCTTACAGCCATCTGCAGCTCTACAGCAGCTTCACTGAACCACTGAGTGGGACCTACAGATGGTTCACTACAGTGGTCTGCCTAAATATATTATCATGTATATTATCATGCACAATCACCAGTAATGATTTCACCTTGAAATCATCACTGGTGTTTCATAAGAGCACGGGGCCGGCGTGTGGGTGCAGGTAATTTCACCTTGACTTGTGATCCTCAGGTGAGTGCTGCCCTGTGTACCATGATGATGAATAATGTATGTCTTTCATCTCCACAGTCAAACACATGCAGAAAGCCCAGTGCACACATGCAAGCACTCGGTGTCCTTTTGAAGGTTCTCTTATAAGCAAGTACTCTGGAAGCATCACTGTGCACTTATGCTTTTTTTTTTCTCCCCCTCTCAATCTGAAACGCAATGGAGCATTTTTGTTCAAGTGTCCTGTGAGGATGCTGATGTTCCTTCAGTAAAATAATTTTTAAGACACGGTGCTTCTCAAAGAAACACAGGCCATGAAAATTTGCAGAAAGCCTCTTTCATGGTAGAAAAATTATTTGCGGCATCTACAAGGACTCTCAACGCAGAAGCACAAAATGTCTAAGACTAAAGCGATCCATCATTACTTGACCTCATCAAGTAATCTGGATATAACACGAGTCGAAGAAGGAGAAGAAAAACACAGGTATCTAAAATGTAGGTTCTGTTTTTCATTCCTGTGGGTTATATAACATCAGGTAACGCGTTGTCATGGTGCAGGCTTTTCGGAATCTGATATCTTATGTATAGGTTTAGAGTGAGGGGGAAGCAGTAAAAACATGCTTTGGTACATTTCTCGGTTTTTGGGTCATGGCTTCGCACCTCAAAACAGCAAAAAGAAATACATACCAAACGCTTGGTTTCATTAAAAAAAATATTTAAGCACAAAGTAACTCTCAGATAAACAAGAAAATTAAAAAATAGACAGACCAAAATGTTTATCCTGTTTAAGGACGCATGATAACAATATTTGATTGTGATGCCACTACTGGAAATTGCAATCACATCGATAAGAATTCTTCCTAACACCTTTTTTTCTTGATCAATACTTTCTCTGTATCTCAGGTACAAAAGATAAACCTCAAAGCATGATCAATGAGTAAAGTTAAAACCCATCCAATTGGCCAAATAAATGATCAAGAATTATCCAGATTATAAAACTGGGCAGTTTAAAGTGCTTAATATATAAAGGAAACATTTATTATTTTACTTTATTTTAGGTTTAATATTGATAAGAGTTTGACTTCTAACCACTAAAACATGATAATACCAGCTAAGAAGGGCCTCTGAATATTTCTGCAAAAGGTAATGGCGGTATGTTGGCAACAAGACAGATATTTTTCGTTCAGGAAGATAGTTTTAGAGTGACACATTCTATTGTAATGCAAATTGATAATGATCCCCTGCAGCAAAGAAAATTGCTATTAATTTGTATTGGTGTTGTGAAAGGCTGCTGTTGAAAATTGCTCGGGCACCTGAGATCTCAGAGGCAACTTAAATTGTGACCATCGTTTTCCTGAAGCTCTTTAAAAACAATGCTATGGAAACTGGCAAGTTGCTAGGAAACAGACAGGAGCCTAGTGTAAAAAAAAAAACAAAAAAGATTTCTGTGTATTAAAAATTTTCTTCACAGAGTCAATATGTCTTGTTGGGTGAAAAGCGCCCATATGATTGCAGCTATAATATAACTTAAATTGACAACCAAAGAATCTCACATACTGTGAAACCAACTGACAAAAAGACAATGATTAGAGGAAAGATGGGCCAAAGTCCATGAGATTTTGATTGGAAAATTGATCTGCAGGGTCAAAAGCAAAACTTGTGGCTAGACTGGTAGATATAAAGTGTGAAATAGACTCATCTCCTGCAAAAAGCTATACTGCAGAGCAATAATTTGAGAAAACAGCCTTCTTTGATGCATAGCCTTCTGTGAGTTTCATTCAGGTCGTTGTACTGAAGTAAAACCACTTGGAAATTTTTGTACTGCAAGAATTTAAGTTTGTATAAGTTGCCTGATCAATACCAAAATTAATAGAATAAAAATATTAAAATAAATGTGCCATCACTGCTGTGAAGAACCTGTAATTTCTGACCATTTATGTCCACTATGCTGAGTAAATGAGTAATGATATGGCTGTGACCTTAGAGGAGATAATGGATATTTTTGCACAGAGCACCTGCTTGCCAAGATGTTTGTGTCATTAACGCATTGTGTCCAGCTGGCCACTCAGTCACAAGCTTGACTTCTACCCTCCTTTGCCTCAGTGTAAAACCAGCAATTATTACAAAAGAATGCCCCTCGAGTGCTTATGTGTGAACTGAGGGAACTTTTTTACCAAATAATGTCCTTCTTTTTTTTCCACGTCATCTGAGATCGGCTTAAAAGGTGTTCAGTTCTCAGATAGATGGCCAGAGACAGGCAGGCTGAAACCAGACCAAGACCAAAGAACATGGCACATGAGTTGAAAAGTCATGACTGGGGGGCAAATATGATCTGAAAGCAGGTTTTTCAAAGGTTTTATGGAGTGGTGAAATACGAGGAACTCTTTATGAATCAGATGGAGCTGTGTTTCGATCAGTACCAGCCATAAAGCTCCACTTGACTCAGATGATAGTGAGGTGAAAGAAATGTACTTATATAGGCTGGTATTTTACTAAAACATGAGCTAGTTGGACATTTTCAGATTAAAGAAGGATGCAAAATCAATTCCCAAGCTTCCATCTGTTTTTAGAAGTAACCTTCAAGCAGTAGTATCGAAAAAAGGTCTGCGTCTTTCAAAATGACCATGGTTTTTATGCAGTGCAATGCTTCATTACTTGCATTGAAGTACTGCACTTTAAGGCTTGGAGTAAAAGTCTTAAATGTTAAATAATAATGACATGGCTCCCGTCTTCATCTGATCTAAAGTCTACTGAGAACCTGTGGAGGATTGTTAAACAGGAGTTTTACTGAAAAAGAGAACAGTCCAGCTCTGTGAACAGCATCTGCTAGGCTGTGGCCGCCCAAAAAGTTGATTGTCAAAAGGTCAAGAAGATGTCAAGCTTCAAGAATGGAATGGTCATGATGGTAATTGAAAAAAAGGAGTGGCCAAACGGGTCAGGGTTTTTTTTTTTTTATGTCAGAAGCGTGTTTTGCAGACTTTTAAATATTTGTGTTATTCTATCTGTAGTACATACAAATAAAGACATGGAATGGGAAAATCTTAATTTATAATTAAGCTACAAAATAATTATGCACAGTAATAGTTCCACACAAATATTCTCCTTGGAAAGCTTAAAATCCACTTCTCCTTTCTGAAATATTGATGTCTGAAGTTTAATATTTTTGCTAGCACAGTAATTGTTCAATAATTAAATTCATCCTCTAAAATACAATTTGCCTAATAAAGTAATACACATTTGGTCCCAAAGTATAACAGACAAGTGAAATGATTTTTGTGAATATCATTTCACTCAGCAAGTGAAATGTCTTCAATTAAGGTAAAAAGCAGTATAGCCCCCCCCACCACCCGAATTTCCAATGCAGTGTTTTACAAACAAACACCATAAAAAACTGTTCAACATATTAACCACTTAATGTCTAAGGGGGTTGTGAGAACACATAATAGAAGGTATGATAGCAGTAAACATCTTGGATCAATGTCAAAAAGCAACTTTAAACAGATTAAGATGCAGATTTCAAAGAATTTAAACCTAATCTGACATACTTTTACAACTTAATTGAAGGAGACAATCAGACAGATGGGGTGTTTCAGCTGTGAGAGGATCAACCCTATACGTTTCAGCTTAGGTTTGACTGAATTATCATCAATCCCTGTATCTAAGTTATCATCCATCATATGAATGGTTACAATTACTGCTTCAGTGAGTGCTTTAAGTCAAAATTGATTATTCGCACAACCTATACTGTATTCTCTCAAACTTTTGCTTTAGCCCTACAGAATACAATTAAAGTTGGTTTGTTGTAATGGTATATTATATCCAGTTAAATGCCAATTTACAACAAAATACAAAACAAGCAGAAACGTTGACTGAGGTATTTTGTTTCAAAAGGCATGGATTATATGCTGCCTGAGTATGATTATCTGGGTTTAAGATTATATTAATTCAGTGAGAAACCAAAGTACTGAAGTTATAACCAAAGGCAGAGTTTCAAGCTATCTGCATGGAAGAGAAAAGGCATACATGCAAGAAGAGGAAAAAATATATATAAAAATATATATACATAAAAAAAATCTCTAAACCATGTCAGTAGATGAAATACCAGTGGAACAAAATATGCTCTAATTTATTCAACCCAGAAAACAACTGTGAAAATGTGAAGTTCTCTGCGACTTTTCTGTGCAGATCCTTAAATCTGTTGGAAACTGTCTTGACGATAGCTTTTAATCCTCGCCCCTGTTGCCACCTTCCTGCTCTCGTCAGCTTTACAAAGAAGGCACAGTTCTTTTTGAACAAGACTGCATCAATTACAGAGTGAGAGCTGATCAACTGAGAGTGACTTCTTCCTGACACGGTGTTCCAACTTCCTGAAGCCAGAGGAACCATTACCCTCTTGTCTGCATTAACTCTAAATTGTCTTCTTCTCCATTTTTCCATTTTACTGGGAGTGTTTTATATTTCTGTCTTCACTCTGTCATAGTTACACATGAAACGGAGCAAAGTATTCTACTAAAGATAAAAAAAAGGCTTTAAAGTAAGAATAAAAACCCTGATTTATGTCAAAACATTTGCTCTTAATAAAAACATATGCAATGTGTTCTCTTAACACCTGAACACTTCATGCATCTAGCTATTTACCTGTCAAACATTCAGCCATTATTCCCTCTAAACTTCTTGGCAAACATTTCAGTTACAAAAGAAAAACATATTTCAGTCAGAGTAAACACTCCCTCCCTCTTTGTAAAGGAGTTAGATAAAGATTTTTAAAAAAGTTCAGGTCTAATTCTTTGTTTTCCAATCATATAAAAACTTTCGCCTGTAACATATCCACAGAATCTGCTGATTAGTAAATGTATTCCCTCTCAGTCGCATGCATCTTTCAGCTTGACACATCCTCCTACTCATGGAAGCTGGTACCGTGGTTCTGAAAGCAGAAGCTGTTTCAAAGAATACCCAAAAACAAAAGAAAAACTACACATTTTTTGGTCAAACAACTGATTTCTCAGACTCTCAACACCTTTATTATATTGTGACTCTATAATTTTTCATATAAAATGAGCATATATTTACAGTCTTCGACACAATGAAGTAGTGAAGCAGTGAAGAACTACAGCTGAATCTTCTAAAGCTAGATGTAAGATTAGTGGGTCAGAAAAAGATATATTTTAAAGAAAGGCAAATAATTCCAAGTTATTTCAACAAGTTTGTTTTAGTCATTACAGATGATGTGGCTCTGATGGCTTCTTCAGGCCATGACCTCCAGCTCTGTAAAGGTTTGTTGCTTAGTGCGAGGTGGCCCAAATGAGAGTACATTTTTTTATGCATGAGCCCATGGTTCTGGACTGGAAAAAAGTGAATTTTCCCCTAGTGGTTAGGGGTCCTCCTCTGCCTCAAATGGACAAGTTTAAGAATCTTGGGGTCTTGATCAAGAGTGATGGTAGGATGAAGCAGAAGATGCACAGAGATGGATTGGAGATTGCCCTGTTACAGACCTAGCCAAGTCAGTGGAAACATAATTACTTCGGAGTGGAGCGAGGCCAGGTAGAGTAGAGCGAGAAGTAGAGCCAGTGGAAGAGGCACATGTTCCAACTCTCACTTACTGTATAGTCATGAGATATGGTTCATGAGCAAAAGAATAAGATCCTGGATACAAGAGGCTGAGATGAACTTCCTCCTGAGGGTGGCTAGACTTAGGCTTAGAGACAGGGTGTGGAGCTCTGTCGTCCAGAGGGAGCTGAGTCGTCTCCATATCGAAAGGAATCAGTTGAGGTGGTTCTGGCATTTGATCAGGATGCCCCTGGGCTTCTCCCTCGGGAGGTTTTCCAGACAGGCCCACTAAGAGAAAACTTAGACCCACAATTACCTGGAGGACTTATGTATCCTGCCTGACCTCGGAACACATGATTTATGCCTAAAGTCACACGTTTTTGACATTGGGACCCCCATAATGAGCAGGAAGACGCTGCTGGAGACAGAGATGTCTAGTGTTTCCTTCCTAGTCTTAGTCTTGTTGCTCCTGTGACCCAATCCCAGACAAGCAGAAGACAGAAGGACATACAGAAGGATAGGCAGATGCTATGCATGGTGGAACCCTGGACATCGCTAGTGAATGTCATACAGACAGTGACATGTCGTGGTTTTTCTTTAGCGTAGGGACATGAAAGGGTTAGGGTTATTTAATTAATATGCTTAATATAATTAAATAACCCAATGAAATACTTATTTATATACCAGATGACAAAATGTGGTATGTAAATACCACATTTATATGGTATTTGTATACCATATAAATGTGGGAAACAATACTTTTGCAAGACAACTGGTCACACCAATCACACCTTTCCTTTTGACTCATTCAGTCACCTTATGTGACAATACTACAAACTCTTACAAAATAAATATTCATTTCACACTCTGTGAAACAATTTCTGTTATGCAGCATCCTATTAATTGCATGCTTTTTTTTAACTTAATTTAATTAGTTTTTACTCCTGCCTCTTATGTTACACCCACATTGTACTTAATACACAGATAGCCAGTACATAAACTATACTGTGTTTAATTAGGGTTTAGCAGAAGCTAAATAAAGGGTAATGCTTCCAACAAGGTAATGAGTAAAGGAAGAAACCCATTAACTTTTGGAGCAGATCAGGACCTCTTTCATTAAAACTGCAAAATAAAATAAAGCCCTTGTCTAAATAGAAGTTACACCGCGTGTTCTTGTTTTGTTTATGTACTGAGAAGCAGAATAATTTGTAAAAGATAAGATAATGTTATACAATCAAAGTTGGCCACTATCTGTCCATTAGTCGTATCTCAATCTCTTTCAGCCAATACCTTGTCATTAATCTCTGCAGACTCGCCTACTTCATTTTAGTATGGTTGAAATAAAATCAAGACATCAATAAATTGATTGCTTTAATATCCCTGCTATGTGTAGCCATACCTATAATTTTTTTCTGGCTTGGATTCAGATTTTAATGATTCTCTTAAGAATATCTTTAAAAATAATTCAAAACAAAATTCTATGCACAATACGTAATGACATTACAGCTTTATAAACAAATTAAAGTTATTTAAAACAATTCATGTTTAATTTTAATTTATTCAAAAACAGGATTTTTTTAGTATTTATTTTATCTCTCAGTTTTTTCATCCAAGATATGGTCTATCAATATACATCACATACTTCTTTAGAACAACAGTGAACAGTCTATATGTTTGTTTGTGATAACAACCAACTCCTACTTCACTTTTAAGATCTGAACTTCCATTCGAATTTTATTATACACTTGTCGCTTTAACTCATCATATCTCATTAGCAACCCTGATTGCATTCCAGTTCTGTGAATTGTCATTTGGGAAAGCATTGAGGCACTATTTGAGTCATTAACTTTTCACTGCGCTAATAATCTTCTGATAACAACAACAAGCAATGATATGTACAGAAAGTCAATTCTTTAAACAGGTGAAAGACAGACTATTTTGTACAGGTGACTTCCTCCTGTCAGAGGTCTGAGTATTGCAAATGGAAAGAAACACCAATCAGTGACAATAATGTCGCCACTGACAAGTGAAGTGCACTACTGATTATATTAGTAATATGAAATGCCAGGCGAAGAATGTTAGTAAGTTTAGACCTTATATGTCATTTTATATTAGTGAACATCACTCGGCCAGTGTGAAAGGTTTTCCTTATGGTAGAAAAAACCCCAACACCAATCCATCCTAACACACGTCACTAGGGTCCAAAGAATCTGCTGCTGACATTGTTTGGCAGATTCTACTAGACCCCACAGCGATTCCTTGTCAATTCCCCAACAAGTCTCAGCAGTTGTGTCAGCATTAGTGGAAGATATACAATGTTAGCCTGGTGGCTCTAAATCTAGAGTAGGCAGTAATGGCTCGGCCTGGATGGGCAACAAATCCATAATAACCTTTCAGCGTGCTGTAATTTAAGTGGTCTGAGAGGAAACCAGGCTTTTGGCACCTCTTTTTTGGCACTGGTTCAGGTTTTGGGAAATTTAGAACCATGCACGACTGGTCACTGGTCATTTATGCCCATAAGGTGCTACCAAATTACCTGCATGAGTTAGTGCCCACTGTTACGACAGAGCACTCACTCACGCAGACTCGTTTCAGAAAGCGCAAATTTCACTCTGTGCAAAGTAAATGCAGAAAGCTGTGGCTTGAATACCCAACAAAGTTTGGCTTGTTATGATAAACATATGAAAGTTGTAAAGCCGATTGTAAACATTTCATGATGAAATAGTGAAAGGACATGCAGAGTGATAGTCTTATTGTATTTAACAAAGTTTCTTGTAATCGCTGAATGAGACACTCGAACAGACAATTCAGTCATTTAGCACAAATAACTTGGTAAAAAAAAGTGCATTTTAAACCCATCTTTGTACTGCAGCGCCCCCTTCATTACCTATCACAACTTGTCCATTAGTCATATGAATAAATTACCATAATAAAGCTCATTGGTGTGATGTAAATTTACACATTTATGTTTTTATGGCTGATGTACTGTAATTAGCGTTTGGCACGGGCACAAGTACATGCTATGTCTTGCATGAGTTAATGTGTGTTCTTTGTATAACTTGCTCTTATGGATAATAAAGGGTTATCAAAACTAGAAAACAATGTCATGCATTAAGAAGCTGAGTTTGTACCAGTCCTTTATATTTGCTATGGCAGAATAAACTTGTGAGGAGGACGTCTTTGATGGTGTGAGTGTAGTGACCCTGTACTGTGAAAAGAAGCAGTGAGAAACTTACCCTCAGGTGCGTCTGCATCACATATCTTTGTAGTGCTAACAGTAGCATTTCCAGGCACTAGATCAGTTGAGGGTGCCTGACTCGAACAGGAAAAAAAAAAACAAAAGATGTGTTGGTGATTTGAAAAACACAGCAACTACTTCATGCAGAATAACAAAAGTTTTTGTAAGTATTTTTGTCCAGACAATTTGACAAGTCTTTTAATGGTGAAATAGAAATATCCGGATCACTCTTATCTAAACAGAAGAATACTGTTTATGCTGCTTTTCAGGTGTTAAGAAGAAATTTGGATCTTATTTGCATAGTAAATGAAACTTAATACTAACAGTTTGCTTCCAAAAAACAGAGGAATGTACTAAGTGACATACTAAGTGATCAGGCAAACTATAAATTGCAATAAACGCTAATAATGACTTCATCTTCATTTTGTGCTTTTGCATAGTTTGCAAAAGGAGCTTATATAGAAAATAACATTTACTGCAGCTACCAACAAGCTCTTCTATGTCACCATTTTGAATCTCTAGATTAGATTGGTGAGAAATTGTCACTCTTAACACATACAATATTTTAAGTTTAAACCTAAAAATGTAAACTTTTGAGTGGCCTGAGTGGCCTTTAATCAGTCATGCAGTGCCAATGAATATTTTCTTTCTGCCTTTTTTCTTTTTGACACAAAAGTCATATTCCGGTTTTAAATCTGCTTGCTGGGCTACTTTGTCCAAATAAAGTCATGGTAACTCAGGGTAGTGTAAATACAACTTAGCCTTGGGAATTGTTGCTTACACTCAGGGTACTGGCACAGCAAAGAAAGAAATTAATTAGAAGTCCAGCGGTAAAAACAAATGAACAGGTAGGAATAAATATGTTCGAACTGTGAAGTTAGTTTTAAATTCATTCTCGTAGGGGAGATAATGCTTTAGCAAAACAATGCCATGGTTTATTTAAATGATGCTGCTTAAAGGATGTTTTTTAGAAAGAACACACACGTAGCTCTGCATTAAATCCAAATGTAGACACCCACACAAAAAGCAGAGCTACAACACACAAAGGGTATACTGTCAAACAACAAATCCACACAGCAAAAGCTACATTGTCAGACAGATAGAAAGAATTTAAAAAGAACAAGAGTATAAAAGGCTGGCTGTTGGCCTATAGAGACCAAATCGCTGCCTACACAGAGCTGGACCATAGTGGTTTAAACCCACTGGTACTGACACTGTTAGAAACCCACACTAGGAGCTAGATCTCATCAGGGAGACCAAAAAACATAGTAAGACATGGGAAATTACATGAATTGTTTTTCCTCACCTGCGCAAGATATTTCTGGCTCCCATACATGACATACTGTGGGGCCAGACTGTAGATCATGTAGCTGGTGTGGAGAACAATCAACAGCAGTATCATGCAGAGGAAGAGGAGAGCCTGGGGACGTGTTCTCTTTGGTCTTATTTTGTACAGCTACGAAAAAAAAAAAAACACAGGAATGTGCTGTTCACTGTTTATTCTGGCGGAAGCGGCTATACCAGAATTTCTAATTTAGGACTGATGCCTTGGCAAAAACACTCTACACTCTGTAGATATAGGATGGAGAAAATTACAATTTATAAGTATCAACATTGCTTTTATTTAACAAATATTTTACGCTACTATTAACAATGTTGAAAACTGAAAATTGAGTACTGATTAAAAGAAGCATCAGCTTCACTAAAACTTTTTTAAAACTAGTCTGCAACAGTAATACATTTATTATGTTTGTAAAACAAATACTTTTAATTTACATAGATACGTAAATTAGATATGTAAAACCTCAGTTGAATCACTATTATTAAAAGGTAAAAGCTAAACAAATTAAAGAACTCAAAAAGGATCCTTTTAATATTAATGTATTCTCTAAAGCCCAATTAATTGATTTCTGCTATTAAAATGCCAAAGGCAGAGGTGCTGCAGCCCAGTAGTATAACTGTCCTGGGACAGTTTGTCTCCTACTGTCCTTGCACTCCAATACTTGCAAAGTCAGCAACCTGATATTAAATACAGTTGAAACCCGATATTTACAAAGTATGTCCCAGTAAGTATCATTTGTCAGAATAAAACAAAACTTTTGAAAAGAACCTTTAAACACGTATTAAGCACACTTCTCATTGAGATTTCATCCTAATTTTAAATATCGTGTTCTCATTAACTGTAAGTGAAAAATCATCATAATTAACAGAAATAAAGACTTTCAGATATTCATTTACGTGTATTTATTTTATTTTTTTTTTACAGTAGTAGCAAAACCCTTTTTACTGGATCTGGTCACAAAGCCTTGCATCGCCTCTGCTCCTCAAATATGAAATAAGGAATACATATATGTTAAAAGTTGTAGAAAAACATGCATCAACATCTAATTAGGCAATGTGAAGCAAGATTGTTAGTGTCAGAGGATGCTCCTAATGCTTATTTTATTCAGTCTCACACAAGACAAATGAACTCCTTGTGTTTTAGTACACATAGTTGTGAAATATAGTCTCCAAAAACAGATGCAAAAAGCCAAGGATCTCTATGGAGGTAGTTTTATGCTGATGATAACATCCATTGCAGTTCAGCTGTTAGTGAGGACAGCAAAATCTGGTGTGGCATTCTTAACGAAGCTATGTAGAAATTATGACATGACATAACTACTGGCAGTGCTGT
Source organism: Girardinus metallicus (assembly GCA_903067095.1). Lineage (NCBI taxonomy): Eukaryota > Metazoa > Chordata > Actinopteri > Cyprinodontiformes > Poeciliidae > Girardinus > Girardinus metallicus. The sequence continues at coordinate 100,431 of CAEGAE010084957.1, forward strand.
CACAAGAGGGTATTTATGGAGAAATCTCTTTTGAGATGGGCTTACTATTTATCAGAGATCTTTAAAACAACACTATAATATTTGTTAAGGTAACACAGAAAAGTATCTTTAGCTTACCCTTATCCAGAAGAACCAGATGCCCATGTTCCGAATGCCAGCCATGGATGTCAGCACAAAGTACATTGTAATGACTGTAATTAGGATGTAATCCAATGGAAAAACCTGTAATACCAGGAATAGAGATCAGCTACATGTACAAAAACAAAAAAACCTAACAATATTAATAGAATTCTACCATCAATAATGTTTATATAACTCTAATAATAATAAAAAAAAAAAACACATGATGAACATTGTGCTTCATTAAAACCACTGAATAGCAATTATAAAGTTGGGCAACTGTAAATGTTCAGACTTAACCTACAACCTGACCGCTACATATTTAACAACCCACTCTTGTTGTGGAGCACTTAATATCTTAAACACCATAGTCATACTAAGCACTCGTCTTAGACATTTAATCAATGCCGCTATCTGTGAAGCGATTCTTTATTGGCCTGAGCTGTCTGTCATTTCTTTTTTCTGCAAAACCTGCAGTAGAATACTAATTACAGCAGAGCGTTTTCTATTGCATGCTTATGTCCACTGGCTAAAACCTAGAGGAAAGAGGAGAAGACAGTGTTTTGATTTTCTATCAATCTAACACTTCAACCAAATGTTATTTACTATGCAAGACTTTTGACCTTTACACACAAACACATGCATACACACACAAAAACAAACAAACAAAATCAGGTGATGATCAAAATATGATGATCTTTAGCTTGGCTGGACAAGATCAATAACTGCCTGATTGGAATCTCCAAAATCCTTTTTTTTTTTTTGTACGAATAAACAGACCATAATAAGTCTTCCAAGCAGCAACACATCCAAAAATCTTTGGATGGGGGAAGACGATACAATGATACCTGTTTTCAATATTATGGAGGAGATGTAAGAAGCTACTTTACAAGAAACTAGTGTCTAGGTCGAGGACATGCTGGGACGTGTCTGTCATAGTTTCATACTGAAAGAAAGAAAGACAAAGCAAGACTCTGCACAGCAAATGTACTTTGTTTTTGCTTTTTAAACTGGGATGAAAGATGATGGATTAGGAAATGCTGAAAGGCTTTTGGAAGCATCTCAAGTTCTGTAAGGACATTATCTAAATTATGCAAAGTGTGACCGCTGGTTTTATAATGAGAGCCACCCTAACCAACCATAGATTAAAATGTGAATTTTGTGGTAAGTTTTTCTTTCTTTTAAAAAATTTCTCTAACACACACAGTGAATATAAATAAAGAATATGAGGAAATAACAATCTGTAATGCATTTTTGTACATCTCCTGATAATATAGTTTATAAGGAAAAATAGAAATCAATAAAATAGTTTGTCAGCTCAAACTTTTACAAAACAGGAGATCACAGATCGGCCCCAAAATTCTGATCGATGCAAAGATAGCACTGACTCGTTTCCCTTTATTTTATCTTCTTGTTGCTTTTTACAGACTCGGTTTGCAGAAAAATAATCTTTACATTATATGTATAGTAGATGAGCTTTTTCAGAAAGGCTGGTCATATTTTAATAACATGCATAGCTATCCTTTATCATGAACAGCTCAAACTTTGCTCAATCTAATGACTGAGAAAATAGGAATACAAGAGTTTGTCTTCAGATACATTATCGTAAAATGGGTTTTGTTGTATTTCCACAGCTAAAATGTTACTGTTGACTGCAGGTCAGTCAACAGACTAAAATTTTAATCAATTCATTTTTCATGTGCCCCTCCTTTGCTGCAACATTCTGACATAATTTTAAAAAGTATTACTTACCCATTATAGAATTAACTGTGATAAAGCTTAAATTAGGTTTTATTTGAGATTATTGTGATAAAAACAAGAAATGTTGGCTTTAAGCCCATCTTAATTGAGGACAATCAACTGTATGACATAAAACTTGAAAGAATACTTACAGGTTGTAAAGCCAGCAGAAGTTCATTGAGAGGATTGGTTAGGTTGGTGCCAAAGATTATGAACCCATAGCTAATGCCAGCAGAGTGAAGTGCTTTGTCCAGACTGAACACACAGCCAAATACATGATTTCATTTTTTAAACGATATGTAAAAAATACAAAAACAAGAATTGTGCAGCTCCTTTTTCATGGTTCTTGTTTATTTTGAAATATAGTTACAATGTAAAGAATCAGATTCTGTAAAACAATTACTTACTTTGAAATAAACAGGGAAATGGTGAAGAGCAATGCAACCAGGATGAAGAAAACCCCAAGTATTATCTGCAAAGAAAAGACAGTCAACATTCATGTTTAATAAATAACCAAGGGAAAAATGATCACTCATTCAGACCCTTTGTGAACCTTGGTAAAAGAAAAACCAACTATTGTGTACACTTGTGCCAGGTCAAAGAGAGACCATATGGCATGTAGAGCCTCAGATTGGCACTGGTGCCCATGGCAACAGGGGGGAAATTTTGGCACAGCTATTTAAAAAGGATTGGTCAGGTAAAAAGGTTGCAACCACAGAGGGAAAAGGTTGGTAAAAGCCAAATATATAATAAATTCTGCAAATTTAAAATTTGAGCTCTTATTGTTATATAATAAGAATATTAATTTTCAATAAATGATAAAAGTATACAGAAAAAGGCACATATGAAATGTAACAAGCTCCATTAACATGTTTATTAATCTGCTATTCATTTATAAATCATATAAATTACTGAAATTCCTGATACTTCACTCAATATGTCATGGAAAAATTAGTAAGCAGTATTTGTGGCTTAATGATCTAATAAATGCTGATACATTTGATTCACAAATGTATCAGCATTACCATTGGTATCGGGTGACGTTATTCACTTGATACAAATGGGCAGAAATAATATATACAAATAAATACAATATAGTTATATTTCTGATGGTTTAAACTGTACTGATGTAATGTAGTGGTCAGGTAATTAAAGCACAACATTTGTAAGGATCCACTTCTGTACTCACATGAACAGAAACAAAAGCTGTGTCGGCACTCAACTCTCTAGAAAAACTATAAACTGGAAAAACAAATGCTGCTTGGCTATAAAATCTGAATTCAAACTAACAAAAAGTTTGCCTTGTGTTAAACAGAATTGTAGTGAATAAAAAGAGAGGAATATGCATACGCAATCCGACAGATTGCAGCGTTTTAGCAGAGACACTTTGAGGTGAAGCTTTTTTATTTTCTTGACTCAGACAAGAAGAATGACTCAGTGTTGAAACTAATTTACGTAAAACTATAGAAAAGTAGCATTATTTATTTAGTCATAATAAGGAGTAAGTTTTATTCAATTTTAATGCATGATTATCTAATAAATACCTCATAATATATCCCAATACACATAAAACCTCAGATAAACAACAGAAGCCATACTGCACTATGCAGTCATTTATCCAACAGACCACGCATAATGAATTAGTTTACGGGAAATTAAAAACACACATTAAATAGCTTGTAGAACCAATGTTATGTTGCTGATTATCTGATGCAGAATTTCATGCAGTGTCTCTGTTGAAGAAGAACATTGTTCTTCAGAAACTCACTTTAATCCACAATGATAAGTGAGTTGAAAAACATCTACTGGTAACTGCAGCACTTTTATTACATTTTCATGAATTTTGATATGGGTCTACCACTGGGCGTGGGCTGATTGTGGTATTGGGACAAGCTTCAGTCGTCACACTAGATAGACTCAGATTTTATTTTGGAAGACAATGCGAGACTGAAAATTAACCAGGAGCCCCAAAGGCAAAACAAACCCAGATCATCATCCTCCCATCAAGGTGTTTGAAGGACAGTATGAAGCAGATGCCATATTTTTCTTCAATTGTCTTTTTAAGAAAGACAACACACACAAGCCTATATGAATACATTTTGTTTTAATTCAACAATTTATTAAATGTGTACAAAAAATGTGACAGGTTTGTATACAGAGATTGGAGTTTTGAAGTCTAATCAGAAATAAGGAATGTAGAGACAATCACAGTCTTCGCAATAAAGCATCCCTAAAGTTTATCTTTTTACAAAACTAAAAGCATAGTTGGAAACAAAAACAGTCTTCTGGTGATTTCCAGTTTTGATACATTTAATTAACTGGGGAAAATTACTTTTCAATTTCTGCCTGATTGACTGGCAGGATCTGTAGTCTTCTGGTTTGTTCGCCTTCAGTTTAGTAATCTAGACTGTGCTGCTGTGTACTTTTTAGAGAAATGAGCCGTCATCTGGCTACCCTTCCAAAAAAGCTGCACTTATTTTTTTTTTCTAATTATACTGTCATAAAGTTTGACATTTAATATGTGAACTGGGGTATTTGCAGTTTGAGATGTAAATCTTGTAATTGGCAGACCAACCCCCTACAACGTCTGGTGCTGACAAGACCAGCAGCTATCTTGTATTCATTTGAGAATAACCTTTCTAACCAGAGGAAGGTGGACTACAATTTGAAAATGCCTAATAATTCTTTCCAGACTGATGGGTAGGACCAACCACATCTCTAACAAACACTGCGCCTCATTTAGCATTGTGTATCAGGTAGAGGTGCCCCGGCCAGGCAGGATCTTTCTCGCTGACAAAGATTTGTGATTTCTTTTTCTTAATTTTTTTTTTTTTTGATGACCTGTCAATTATTATTTTAATAATTACATGTTTCCCTCAAAACAAAATAATGTAATAGCTTTAAATTTAAAAAAATTAAAAGCTATTAAATTTGATGCATTTATTCATTAAAGAAATGAAAAACAGAATTTTCAGTACATGATCTGCCAATTATCAATCAGAGTTGATAAATGGGATTGGTTGACTGCTGAATGTGTATATATACATATATATCAAGTCACACACCTTTTGAGAAATTTGAAGGTGAAGCATCAGAGTGGCATTTCATGATGCCAGCATGTAACGTTCTTAATAAAATAATCAAAAACTGTATGCAGGTCAAAAACAGCTGCGTCAATGACTGGACTAGATTCATTATATAAATACCAACCACTGGGGGCAGTGAGTATATTTTCAGGGTTTGCAGCATCTTCTGTCTAGATGCAATCAAAAATATGAGATAACCATTTTTTTAAAGGCCAAGTCATTGATTGATTGAAAATAATTAGGAACTTTTAGGTCACTAAAACATACTTATTTTCAAATGTGGAGGTTTTTCTTTCTTAATACAAAAGGGCATGACATTTTAATCGGTCATTTGTAACTAAGGGTTGATTTTTTTTTATTTTATTTCATTCTATGATCACAGTCAAACGCTGACAATTATGTCAGAAGCCTTTTCAGCTGGGAATGTTCAACATGTTCAGTAGCTCAGCTCACCATTGCTGTTACTATAAAAACATGAGTCGGTGACTGGCAAACAGTGGTCCTGCTGAAATCACAATTGTTTTGCTTATCACTCTGCACCAGGATCCTAGAATATAGTGAATTAATCTCCCTACATATTGCTGCTCAAATTTGAGTCTGGGGACTGTCATTATCCACAATCCCCTTTGGTCAAAGACAGACTGCTACAGACATTGGTTTAAAATGTTTGTGCTAGCCTGGAACAAACTCAAAGAGCAGCAAACAAACAACAGTGGGGAAAGTACCGTGAACTAACATGAAGATGCAAATAAAAACAGAATGAACTATTCAGTCTGTGCACTGCCTTGGATGAGTCATCCATGGTATATCAAGCTTACATGCCACTTTGTATCCATTATCAAGTAAACTGAATATGCAGGTATGCACACCTACATAGAAGAGCATGAAGGTAGCGTGAAGTGAGTAATGAATACCTACATGTGGAAAACATTGTAATGCCCATCAAACAACCTTATTTCGGATGCTTCCCTATGTAAGTGGAAGGTGGTGAAACTAATGTGGAGTTATTTTAACCACCTTAGAGCACAAAGTGTTAAATGCAGTTGGACTGAAACATTATTACTGTGGAAGGTAAGCCATTTTTTGTTCGCAGAAGGATATGACATGAGTAATTCGGTCACACCAGCTGAATAATATGTCTGTGGTCTGGTTTGTCTGTTTAACCTCACAGCCGTTTTTCAGGCTTCTAACACCATTGGATCCAAATCGTCAATTCAACAAATTAGAGTTATGACTTCCGCTAATAAACTGAATATATTGAACCTGTTGTTACAGCAAGTGATGGGACATTCTGTTCTTTTTCCCGTTGTCATATAGACCGGGGCCTTAGAAGGGTAAATGACAAGGCAAGGCAATTTATTTGTGGAGCACATTTTCAGCAACAGGGCAATACATTTTATAGTTCTCGAAAGTGAGAGAATGGTAAAGATGTATGAGACACCAGAGAGGATCATCACTGATGAAAAAAGAACCACATGGCAGAAATATTTTTTAAAGATCTAATATATTAACCTTTTCTAAAAAAAAAATTCCATAGTTTAAGGGGAAAAAAGTTACTGATTTCTTCCACTCAAAAATACCAAATGACAAGCTTGAGCCCAAAAACTCTAGCATCATGTTCTTGATGCACTCTTTCAGTGACAAGAACTAAAGAACAAAAGGTGTAATATTTTCAGGAGAAAAATCTCATTCAAGTATCTGTCCAAAAACAATGTGCATCCTTCTAGTGCTTTCTTCAGGGATAGAATGTTGTAATGCAAACTAACTTCTCAAATATATCTTAAAGTACCTTTTTAAAGTAACATTTATATTTTTAGATTCATTTTTATTCTTTGTTTATGTTTATGTTTGTTATTGTTCTGATAAGTTGCAGAGTTCATCATGCACCAAAAAAATCGGATAGGAAATAACAAATGTGTGACCTTCTTAAAAGTATAGCGACAATATTGTTACTATGCATAAAGTTGAGCTCCTGGCTGAGTGGACCAAAAAGGAGTAAAATGATACAGGTTTACAGCTGATTTGGTACACTTCATGGGAACTATGAGATCCTGTCTGAGAAATACAAGTCTCCCTTAGAGACTTCACAGTAAATTAGGTGAAGAGACTACCCGTGGGACTCCTGTAAATATGCTGTGCTGTAAAGTAGAACTGAAAGTAAATCTAGAGCAGTTTAAATGAGAGCTACAACACTAGGATTCTCTTCAATAAAAGCAGTCTAAGTTGTTAAAAATAAACAAGTTGAAATTATTTTTAATTTTAATTTTTTAACACACAGCAAGAACCAGACACTTGTGGATTTGTGTATACCAGGTCTACAGTGACTTCCACAAATGTTGATAGCCTCTCTACTTTTGCACAAACTTCACTTTATTTTGTTGAAAACTCATGACTGTCCAGTGTATATGCCACATATCACCCAATGACCACTGGCTGTCTTGACACCAGAGTCCTCCCACTCAGACTATGAATTTTTGCAGCTCCTCTACAGTTAACATGGGCATGTAAGTTTAAGGTGGCTTTTGAAGACAATTGATTGGTTTGGATTTTATTTAGGGATATCAGATTAAGAGGGGTCAAAAACAAATGGATACCACAATTTTACTTTTCATATTTGCAAAAGCCTTAGAAGACATTAGTATCATATATTTTGTTTTCCCAGGAGAACCCAACATAAATTTAGAAAAAAAAAAAAAAACGGGTATTGAGATCCTCACGTTTTGCCTTGGTTTAGGCCGCTGCCTACAATGCACATAAAATTGACATCTGTTAATGTGAGCCAATTTCACAATGGAGACTCACCTTGACAGGTCTGAGAGCACTGCCAACTTTAGAGCAACAGCGGCTCTCTGCAATGTCCAGGTGTCTTCCTCTGCGCTGGAGGACCTGTAGTTTGCCCTCAAGCTCCTGCAGGCTGCGTCTGTCCTTTGAGGATAGAGGACGACCATTCTTACACTGCCAAAGAAACCAACAGAAAGGAGATGCATTGTTAAATATATGCATGCTTTTGATACGTTATGGTTGTTAGCTTCAAACATATATTTAGAGCACCCTAGGAATAAAAGGAATAATTCAGGTAACAGGGCTCTTATAATGATTGCCTTATTAACTGATTTAGAAGAAATCTTGAGATTTAGCAAGATATCAGTGAATGGTGTATTAAGGCTGAAAACATTTAGTACTGTTTATAAAGCAGAGCATAATCAAAACTATAATCTAAAAAATGAGAAGGAAACACTACTCATTTAAGACATATTTAAAAAATAGCATATATTTACAAGTATTAAGTGATCAATGAACTTAAATGTTTTAGTTTATGTTTTATTACTACCTCCTTTTTGCAACCATTAAACATTGAAATAGAAGAATGACAAATGCATAACCCTTACTTTACTTAATTTCAAAAATGTGTTTACTTGAAATATCCCGTTTGGATAGAAAGAATCTGAGTGGGCGTTTGAAAAGGACATAACTTACACTATGTAAGAACTTGCAAAGACAGGGGGCATAAAAATAAAGAAGTGGTGGTGCTTAACCACACAGCGTGTGTGGCTTTTTGGTGAAGCTGTTAGCTAATGCATTTTTTTGTGGACCTTGCATCATCAACATTGATTCAGATGTTTAACATGAAGAGAGAAAATAGCAAATAAATATGTATTTCTATTGGTATAGAATTTCCTAATATATACATTTTGATGCAATTCAATGAAACTTCAATATATTCATGTTTATGCCACTTGTATGTGCACTGCAGACAGGTCAGACCACTTAAAGACCTACCTTGGATTTCAGATTTTCTATCTGGTGTTCAACCTCATCAATGTCCTCTGTGTTCTCAAGGCGTTCGTACGCGACACTCCGTGTGCCTTTTATCAGATTCAAAGGCATGACAGACATTCCATATGCCTGCAAGATGCAAAAGCGCCATTATAGTCACACACTATTGTCAGAGCAAGGGTGGCACATATGCCACGTGTATCCTCCCACACACAGTCACTCCTGCCTGGTGGCAAACCCATCACATTGTGGCACATGACAACAGTCAAATGAGGGTAAGCAAACACATGCACGCACATATGCGCGTGCGTGCACGACAAAAATCCCACAGATCCTGGCCTCCTAGGCGGTGTCATTTTTGGCAGAAGGGGAAAAAAAAAAGATTAAAATGGTGGAATCTATAATTGTGCAAAGGCTTATTGAAGAATTTGCTGCAACCATTTTGTGTGGATATCACTGCCTTATATCACGCTGATGCATTTACAGCTTAACAGTGCCCCCATGTGACAGCAGTGTCCTCTAACTCTGAATTTCAGATTTATTTTTTCTTAAAACAACAAATCAGCCTATAGAGAAAAATCTGGACTCCACATTACATTTTCTTGATTTTTATTTCTCTTTTTGTTGGTGTTTTAATTTATTTGTTTTATCTGACTGGAAGTAATGATGATAAACAATAGCAGTTAGACAGAAGGAGAAAAACATTTAAAAAAAAACAGCAATGGGTTATGTAACCAAAAATAAAATGGTAATTCAAATTATGGGGTATTTAGCCACTTGGAAAGGTCTTTTGTATAAAAAATATGAAGGGAATGTTTAATAAAAAGAAAACAAAGCCATCCATTAGAAATAAAACTAAAGGCACCAGTCAAATGCTTTTACTGTGTTCCATTGCTTTTACAAACTTTCAGAAGTGCTATTATATTGGGCCAAAATAAAACTGTCATTCTGTGTGAAGATCATTTCAAAACATGCCACAACCTTTCAAGCCCTGAAACATTTTACTTCATTCTTTTTGTAAAATAACTTATCAGTTTGAGTGTTAAGGCAGCATTAAGAAAGCCACATGGTATACAAAGTCAGGCTACACTATTATTAGTCTCTGCAGTGGATCTATGCTATGGGCAAATGTCGCCTCCTGCAATGAATCATGGAGCTCTTAAGGCCAGAGCATGTCCCGAATATCAAATACACTCATAAAAGGAAAACCTGTCCCAGATCCCACGAGAAACATTTCCCTCCCCTTTCAAAAGTGCAACTAAACCGAAGAAATCTAAAATGACTTCTGCCGTTCTGAGTTCACATTTCCAGTTTAAGTATAATGATGCAAGCTGATTAAATTGATTTTAACACCAACCGCATTCAATAATAACCAGAAATACCTTATTAGAGAAGAGAGGAATGTGCATGTGTGTGACTCCATGTGAGTGTTGGCTAAGAGGGAGACTCAGAGAGAGAGTGATCCCTATGCCTGCTGAGAGGGAAGAGGCAGATTTAGTTGGATACAGGTTTCCGACACAAGCCTCGCCTTTGTTGCTTTATATACTTGTGATGGTGAAGCCAAAGGGAAGAGGAAGTGGAGCAGAGTGAGTTAAATAAAACTGTTGAGTTTTTGTGAGCTTAGAATTTACATTCAGGGATGCTCAAGGTCCCTTTCTTACGGAAAGCACTACTTAGGTTTCAGATTTTATGCAGATTTATTTTATTGTTATTTGAGTCTTAGTTAAAGCTATCAGCTATTTATTCAGTTGCTATCTGCGACTTGATCATTAGATGGCTCTAAGTTCACCCTAACACAAAAGACCTTTACCTGATTAAGAAAACAAAAAAAAAAAAAATAGGTTGATCTCATTCTGAAAAGTTCATATGCTAAAGAAAAAGATTATCACAAAAGGACTGTGGTCTCATAAACAATCATGCTAAAAAAATTCTGATGCCATTTCATTTTCGTTGTAGGTCGTCTATGGTCAAGCAAGGGCTCAATCACAAGTTGATGAGCCTTTCAAAACCAAAATTTTCTTTTTGCTCTTTGTTGACAAAAGATTTTGTGATGAGAGCGAGTGAGAGAAAAGAGAGAGAGAGGTGCATCTATATATATACACATATATATATATATATATATATATATATATATATATATATATATATATATATATATATATATATATATATATATAT